>VZZY01014543.1:44011-76029 GCA_013400335.1 Eurystomus gularis
CCCTCTGCTGGGAGGCCAGGCTGGGAGAGCTGGGGTTGTTCAGTCTGGAGAAGAGAAGGCTCCAAGGAGACCTTCTTGCAGCCCTTCAATAGTTGAAGGGAGCCTACAAGAAAAATAGGGCCAGTCTTTTAGCACAACTGTTGCAACACGACAAGGGGCGATGGTTTTAAACTAAAAGAGGGGGCATTTAAACTAGATACAAGGAAGAAATTTTTTACAATGAGGATGCCCAGGTTGCCCAGAGAGGTGGTGGATGTCCCATCCCTGGAAACATTGAGGTGAGGTTGGATGGGGCTCTGAGCAACCTGCTCTAGTTGCAGATGTCCCTGCTCGCTAAAGGGAGGTTGAGCTAAATTACCTTTTAAGGTCTCTTCCAACCAAAACCATTCTATGATTTAGTTGGGTGGGCCCTTGCTCTCCCCTTGGCCTCCCGTCCATTTGAAATGAGGATGGGGATGGTGCCTGCCAAGTACGGGCAGCCTCTCCAGCAGTCAGTGTGCAGCCGAGTGGCAGTTTGGGTCTCAGAGCCTTTTTTCGGAGCAGAAACAAACTCACTTATAGGTTGGAATTATTTTTTTTTTCATGTATATTTTTATAAATATCTGAGAAAACCAGTTCTTACTCTTAACAGCTTTTTAAAATTTATACTCCCGTTAGTATAATCCAGAAAGAGATTGTCTTGTACCAATATCTACTTTGCACGTTTCAAAAGGGCAGGTGTTTCCACCCTGTTCCTCCCGGTAGGCATGTGTTGCGCTCAAGAAGAGTATTTCCACCAGCTAAGACAATTTGAAATGTTAGATCTGTGGAGACAAATCAATAGTCCAGTGTTGCTGTTTAAGACATAAAGAACCTTGTGTTTAGGTAATTACTAAAAAGTGGTATTTCTGTTCCCCTGAAATTTCGTATCTGCTCCACTCTGTGATTGAGTAAACTTAGGATGAGTTCTGATTCTGCCTTTAATTCCTTAATGGAAAAGTTCTGAAAGTTTTCAAACTAATCATAATAATGTAAAGCATTGTTACATTAATACAGTTAAAGTGCTAGTTATCTTCCCTGAGTACTTTCATTCCAGTATAAAAGCATCCATTTTAGTAAAACTCCTTGGTACTTACTGCTCTCACTCCCAAGATTTTTCCGAAGGACCCATCCACATAATTTCTGTGGTTCAAGCATGATGCATAAAGACAGAAGAGAAAAAAAGCTGCTTTCTGCATCCTCTGCCTTTGCTTCCAAGTGAAACTCTGAAATTCCCTGTCATTTCAAGAGTTATTTATACTTGAAAGCTGTACATACTGGCTCATTTCTTCTCCAGAGAAAGATCAGGATATTCTCCGGAACCATTTTAAGCAACTTTTTTTTCTGGTGTTATCTCTAAGCTGTGATTGCAGATCCACGTGTTGCAGTCATTGAACATATGGTAGAAGTGCATGTAAGTATTCAGAAAAAAAGTGAAATTACGCCCAACATTTTTCTATGTTTCCTGCTACATAAGTTTGGGAACCTTATCACAGAATTCTATTTTTTCTTAAATTCCTTTTCTTCAGAACGTCTTTTACAGCAGTTGTGCCGATGAAGAACTGCAGCGTTGGCCATTTAATTGTGTTTCTACAAATAACAGAAATAAGAAATCTTTCTCCAGACATACCAAAAGTAGATGCCAAAGAGAGTCTGATCCCAGTAGAAAATGGATACCTGGAAAGTATAAGACCACAGCAAAAAAATTCGACAGGTTTTTTAGAATGAAAGAAATCTAGAGGTAATTTGATAAGTGTAGGCATGTTTTAAGGAATATTTTGTCTAATTTGCTAAATAAAATAGCACCAGAAATACTGCTGCTGGCATGAGGATTACTGAAAAGATCTAACCAGCCCTGGACTGTTCTTTTGCAACACATTTTTGTTTACTTAGAAAAATACCTCCGCTCGTGTCTGTTCAACACTTAAGCAGTGCTCACATATTCAGTCGACTTATGCAAAGCTCCGAGGCCTCAATAAATCATTAAACATGACATTGCCCAGCAGAATTCCTGGGGATCGCATTGCAGTGCTCTCATGAAGAGAAATCAAGTTTTATTTTCATGTAACTACCTTGGTGATGATTCTGTGCTATGGTAAAGAGGTTTTTTGACTAGTTGCATGGGTGTTTTGAGAACATCAGCACGAGTCTTTCAGATGCTAGAGGAGAACACTAACTAGTGGTTATTCTATTAGAGGTAATAAATTCTAGGAATATGAAGATTCTGAAAGACACAGAACACTTGCAGCTCACACCAGAGGGACCTGGGGTTCAGCAGCAGCGGGGCCTGAGCTGAAGTCCCGTCCAAAGGGAGATTTACATTCTGTATCAGTGGACAAGTGTGTATGTCCAGGGTTAAGGTTGGCCACCAGATGAGTGACAGATGCTCTTTATTAACCCTTCTCCCCTCCCAAAGGGAAAGAGGAAGGGAATAAGGGAGACAGACTTTTGGATTAGAAGACTGGAACAGCTTTAATGAAAGTAGTATTAATAAAATGGGATATATACAAATATATACAAACCCAGTATCGAACCCGACCCCATGATGGCAATTACGCCACTGTCACCACTGATGGAGCAGGTGCTGGCAAAGTCCCAGACTGCACTCAGCGGTAGATGGGAACTGGATTCAGGAGCTGGATTCTGGAACTGGATTCAGGAACACATGGACTTAGATTGGAAGCAGAACAGATGATGTCTTCCTCAGACACTGGCCACTGAAGAAGAGGCTTGACCCTTGTGATCCCTCAGCTTTACACTGAATATGACGTATATGGGTTGGATGGAATCCCTCGTTGGTCAGTTCAGGGTCTCCAGTCCTGGCCGCTCCTTCCCACAGGTGCGGCCTTTCGCTTTCTGCATCCCCAACATGGTGCAGAAGATGGAGCAGTGACCTTGGTCTGCACAGGAGCAAGTCTAAGCAAGAGCCTTTCTGCACACACCAACCCTTGGTAGTAACTCTAAACACGGAGCGTTACCACTGCTAGAAGCAGATGCTGTCTGCGAAAATGCGCCGTTACCTTCAGAAAGTGCAGTTAGTTAGAAGAGACTGAGCTGAAAACTAAAATCACTCAACAGAATTAGTTCTAGCATGTTTTTGTGGGAATATGTGGGCTTAGATTGTGAAGCTGGTTTAGGGCTGGGAAATAAGAAAAATGCAGGACTAATGAATTATGCAGGAACGTTTTTATGCCTAATGGATAAAAATGATGAGGGACTTGACAGAATGCTGAAAACGTCTCCTAGATCTAGAGAGGTGGTGTGTAAATGGTATTTCATAGTGAGACAGAAATTCTCACTATTTAAAAAGTAAAATGAGATCATCAGACTTTTAGCCAAATAGGAGAAAATATAAATATGCAAAACCTAATGTGTACTGTACCTAAGCTTATCATTATCTTGATTACATTTCTTGTTTATGATAAAATCTGGGAAAATTCATTCATTTATTTGTTTTTACTGGATGTTTCTACAATAATCCAGAACACTTTTTTTCTGATGAGGAAGAAAGTTTCTTTTTCTCTACAGTCAGAAAATAAAATAATAGTTGGGATTAAAACTGTTTCATCAGGTCTATTTAGGCTCGGCTGTAACTTTGGAATTACTTTGATGTAATTATACGCCAGAGGCAAGGAGTCTGGAATTCAAAGGCTTTCTGAACAGGTCTTACAGACTACTCCACTTAGAGCCAAAATCCTGACCTACTGAGGAAGAGGTTCAAGGAGTTTAAGATGAATTTCAAGCCTCTTCTTCCTGTGTTTCTTTCCGCGATTCTTCTTTCCTCATGAGTTGTGTAATACAGGAAACACTCTGCATTTAAAAGAGTTTCTGAGAACGTGCAAAGGGGACTCTTTGGTCACACCTGTAACACCGTTCAAAGGTTGGCATATGCGATGGCATATTGATGTCATCACAACTCCATAACCAGGGGATGAAAATGGTTGTCAGGTTTCTTAGTAAATACTTTTCGAAATCTTACTTTTTCAGCTTTATCCTGTGTTAGACAATTTTGGATTAGATTGTGTTATTGTTAGTAAAAAGCTAAGAGTTGTATTTCAGGCATTCTCCAAAATATTTCATCAACAGAGGATTTTCCTTTCATAATGAAGTCAGTACGTGATAAAAACCAGCTAATTGGGAATGCAAGGTTAAAAATGTAACAATTGGCAGGTCATTAGAAGTCTATTCTGATCATTAGAGGGCTTTAGGGCACTAGAAATAATGGAATCTTCACACAATATCTGTGTTAGGTCTTTGCTTTTGCAGATACTGAATTTCAAAAGATGTAATTTATCATTCGTGGTACTGGAACTAAAACAATGCAACAGGGAACTGACAGATTCTAAAATTTAAATGCTTATTTATCAAAGCTCTTTGTGTGCTGAGCAATTACAGCTTGCTGGCAATAGCAGTCTTCTCTAAAGGTTCCTGTGTAAACGAAACTTGAGGGGCGAAATGTGTGCTGACTGTTCTCAAATACATTTAGAGAAGCAGATACAGTATAAAAAGCTGCAGCTGAGTTAGTCGAAGGTCCTTTTTTTTTTCAGTCAGTGGAGAAAACCAGGCAGTTCTCAGCTGTGGCTTTTTCCAATCCCCGTTGTACAAGTCATGGTTCAGTATGGCAGAAGAATTGTGTAGTGTGGGCAAAGATCACTGGCCTCTCTCAGAACTGCTTTTTTATAAAGGAGTAAACATTCACTTTCAAAAGAGTAAATGTTTTCAGATATTAATTGTCCGTACTCAGTAAGCTTCAGAAGCAAGCTTGCGATTCAGAGGAAATTCTGTGAATGAATTTAATTCGTTAAAAAATATCAAGAATGAGGAAAAATCTTAATGGAAGATGAGTTCACTCCTTATCAATAGAAAATATTTGTGGAATAATATGCCTATAGTAAATTTTAAGATGATCAAAGAAGTTGACCCTGAACAAGCAGTCATGTTTTGGTCAAAATAATTGGGAATAGGAGGTAGGAATTACTGAGGACGGATTTCAGAAATTCATTATTCAAAAATAGGAGAAAGAACATCTGGTAGATCAGAATCTGTTTAATCTGCATTTTCTTAAGGAGATTAATTTCATCTCGAACTTGTGCAGATGATTTACAGGACCTTTATTGTCCCAAAAAAATGGGGTTTGTCCATCTCTTAAAGATGCTGAACTTACTTCAGAAGGTGTATTTTATTGCTTCATCTGTTTTGAAAAAATGAACTTGATATTGAGTCGGAAACTACTTGATGGCACTGTTATTGTCCTTGGTGGAAGAGTGCTTCTTAGGGTGGTGTTCAGGTAACATTAAGATGTCTCTGTAGTGCCTACGGTCCTAATTCTTTTGCTTAAACACAGGTTTTCAGTGCCAGCTGAGATGCCTTGGGGTACTTGTGGAACCTGAACAAGTCTGTCAGTTGTTACGTGAATGACAGGATGCTAATGGAACAGTGTCTGAAAGCAAGGTGAGGTACTGTGTACATCCTTAGGTTGCCCAAGGAAGTTGTAGATAGCCCAACAGTGGAGGTGTTCAAGACCAGGTTGGATGGGGCCTTGAGCAGCCTGGTCTGGTGCGCGGTGTCCCTGCCCATGGCAGGGGGGTTGGAACTAGATGATCTTTGAGGTCCCTTCCAACCCAAACCATTCTATGATTCTATGATCTCAGATGGTACAAGACAGCTACGTGCAGGTTAACAACTAGAGTGTTAGATGTCAAAGCTTCCGTTATAGTCAAGCAGGATCTAGAAAGTGGAGAATAGCTCAGTTCACCTAATGCAGATACCTACGGCAAGTCAGATCAACAGCATTATAGACTCCATTGACTGTCCTGGCTGGAGATTGGCTCACCTGTCTGACCTGGACAGCTACTGCAGTTTGTGGCAGCCTGTTGTGGTGGACATGGGCAGGGTGTTAGGGCCTCAGTGCTTTCCTCTTCCAGCTGGCCAGGCTAATGAATCCAGATCAGGGCCACCACCTGACCCTGGGCACAGACCCAGGCGCTGCGCTGCTGTTGTAGCACAGACTGGGGCTGCTGTTAAAGCCTCAGCTCAAAAGCAGCTCCCAAGGGAAGGGCTCTTCAGGGACACAAACTGGACAGGTGCCACTGTGCAAGCCATTGAATTCAGTCCTCCGTGATCGTGTATCTGAGATGATTGTCCAGTTCCCTGGCAAATATTAATCAATGTGTCAAGATCTTCAATCATATTGTTTATACCTCTTTGAGGACATGGACGAGATGCTCCTCAACAGGAATCCTGAAAGCAGTTGTCTCCATAACAATGGAGACATATATACATCGTACATTAAACATTTAAACGGTCATCACATGTTAACAGTGTCACTTCAGAACTTGTAACAAATGGAATCTTGCAACCCTGGAAAAGCCTAAATAAAAATATTTCTGCACATAAAAGTTGCCGGGGCAGGGGTGGCAAGGGTTCAGTTGTAACCAGTTTTGTGGGGTTTGTTGTACTGGTGTGTTTCAAGCTCCCTCTTGTATTCACAAGAGAGAATTTCTGTTCAATAGAAATAAGAAATTGATGTTCACTGGTAAAGACAGTTTGGGTGTTTCCAAAGCTCTAGAGGGCACCTAAATTTAGCGTAGCTGTGTAGCATAATGTGTATTGAATAGTCTTATTTTTCTTCTTACTGAGATTTTTAGAGACTAGGCAATTTCCTTGTTTGTCTCTGTCACTGTACCAGTGTGCCAGTGCTATCACAACCACCCGTGTTGGTAGGCAAAGGTATTTCCTGTGCAAACAGAGCTCCTGGAAATGTTCCAGCCTTCAAGCTGTGCTGCTGGATAAAGGAGCAGGTTAACTGTGTCGATGGCAGTCAAGCAGTAACACAGTCATCAGCAAGCTGAAATCACTGGAGTAGCAGTTGGATTAAGTTGCCTCAAAGCTTTAGAAGTGAATGAGTCTCCCATAGAATCACAGAATGGTTGAGGTTGGAAGGGACCTCTGGAGGTCGTCTTGGACTTGATGATCTTGAAGGTCTCTTCCAACCAGAACGATTCTATGATTCTGTGACCTTGTCCAACCCCAGTGCTCAAGCAGGGCTGTCTAGAGCCAGTTGCCCAGGGCCATGTCTAGACACAGACCCTATGTCAGACTGCCAGCCCTGCGGGGATGTGTCAGATATTCTGGGACACCTAAAAGATCTGTGTAAGCCTATGTTTAAGTGACTGAGTCACTCCCAAAGGAGTCTAAAAAGGATGAGATGATTAACTGTTTAGGCTTCAACCCCCTTGTCATTTTTGTAGCTCCTTTCTGGAGTTGTTCCAGTATATGAATGTTTTTCTTGCCTTGGGAAGCACAGAACTGGATGCAGTTTAACAGCTGCAGAATAAAGGGAGAATTAATTCTCCTGACCTGCTGTCTACCTCCAGCTAATTCAGCCCAGCACATGGTAGACAATTTATTTGCTGCACAGGCCTACAACTGACTCATGTTCAATTTGTTGCTCACCAGGACTCCCAGATCCTTTTCTTCAGAGCTGCTTTCCAGCCAGTCAGCCCCCAGCGTGCACAGTTGGATGTAGTTTTTCCATCGCAGAAGAAAGACTTTGCATTTGCCTTTATTGAACTTCAGGAAGTTTATCCAGCCCGTTTCCAGCCTATCTACATCCCTCTGTCTCCTCCAGCACATCAACACTCCCCTGTTTGGGTAATATCTGCAAATGTAATGGAAGAGCACGCTGTCTCATCATTCAGATCATTAATAAAGGTATTGAACAGTATTGACCTGAGGCCTGCCAGTAGTAATTGGCCACAATTGACCTGACAGTCTATCTGTTCACCTTATTATTTAGTCTTCCAGTCAGTTTGTCACCAATTTGGCTACAAGGATTCTGTGGGAGACTGTTAAAGGCCTTGTTACAGTTGAGATAACGTACGACATCCACTGCTGTCCTCCTCTCCGCACAGGCAGTCATCTTATCGTGGAAGGCAGTTAGATTGGTCAGGTGCAGTTCATTGGTAAATCCATACTGGCTGATCTCAGTCACCTTCTCGTCCTTCAGGTGGCTGAAAATGACTTTAAGGACTATTTGTGCTACAACCTTTCCAACAACTGAGGTTAGGTTGACCAGACTATACTTCCTCTGATCTTCTGTGTTGACAATGATCGTGATATTGTGCCTTTTTGTCTCTCCTGGTTGTTGGTTCAAAGATGATAGAGAGTGTTATGAAGCAGTAGGTAGCTTCCAATGGAGTCAGGCCCAGAACAGGTGGTACCAGGATGCTCAATCCATCTGCCCAGCTGTTCTCCAGCCAGCCCTGCCTCTACCCTGCTCCTCCTGCCCACGGAAGCAGGTTTGACTGTTACAGTATGGTCACAACAAATGAGTTGGGTTTAATGTCCTGCTCCAAGCCAATAAACAAGCCCAGGGCTGCTCAACAGGTACTTCCAAACAGCACTAGTGACATGATTTCCATGTATTGTTATCCCTTTTCCTGTTTCTTGACCCACTTTTTGCCACCATGAGTCTCTCCCTATGCTGCATTGGAGAAGTTAAGCATTTTAAGATGATTTCATTGAAGCAAATTTAAGAGAGGAAAGACTCAGGCCAGGAGCTGGGGAGACCGTCTATGCACTAGGAAAAGGCAGGATATTTCAATGGATGGTTAGTTACCTAACTGTTCTCAGCCATCCACACTGATCTATGAAACATGCTTGAAAGAAAAAAAGAATTACATTCTAGTCTAATGACCCCTCCCCAGGCACAGGTCAGGTAGCACAACTCTAGTTAATATGCTATTTCTGCAAAATAGAAGAGCTTCAGTGGACAGTGACTGAAAGGGATTTATCTTTTAATATCCGTCTGGCTTTTAGGACACAAATCTGGTGGCTGGTGAGTTGAATTGAGTTCTCTTGTTTCGAACCAAGAAAAGGCAGGTGCCCACTCCTCAGGTGGATGCCCAAACAACACCCGAGAATGAAAGAAACTGCTCTGCCCAACTGTCAGAAATAGTTGCAATTGTTATTTGTTTTTTGTTAATCTCTTACACTGTTTGTCATTGCTCCAGGCTTTTGAAATACAACAGAGAACACTGAAACATGTCCCTTTGGAGCAGGCAGAATCAATTTCTTCTCGGAAGAAGCTGGCAGCACTGATTAATGTCCAGCACTATCTGGACTGTCAGAAGGACTATGTACAAGCTACTGAAAGCTATAAAAAAATGCTTTAATATATACTCCAACAGATCCCAAAGAAAATATTTTCTAAAGTCTCTATCAACATCTCACTCATAGGATCTATATACAAGGTGAGAGGAATTGTTCTGTTAGTGTCATATCCTCAAAAATATAGAACAGGAAATATTGGTTTTGCAAAACAATAGGACTGCCATGGGTGAATTCTTAAATCATATTTCTGACAGTTGAATAGAATAAGAGCTAAAAAAAGAACACGAGCACGAGAAGGAGATACATCCATTTTATCCATTTCTGTACTTATCCATTCAATAAAATAGATCAAATTGAAAAGTATTTAAAAATTCATGTGTAATCTAGTAAATCATCAGAAGATCGTATCATATTGCAAATGTGAAAATCAGGTCACAACAAAGAAAATTGCTCAGGTATGGTTTTTTACTCACAGAAAACGCTAGTTCTTAAAGCCCAGAAAGGTTTGGAAAAGCTCCCATTTACATTTGTGAATGCTCAGGGCCATTAACTACGAGAAAATTGCATAGAATTAGGTATGAATTCCAGCTACGCTTTTACTGAGAACTAATGATATGCAACATCTTACAAGCTTTAATGGCTAGCGAGCACATGCAGCTTCATTTAAATGAAATTTTCCAGGATTACACTGATTTTTGAAGAGTGCCCCTCATTACTATTTGTATTTGACTTCCTCCATGTTGCCTCTGGTTGTTTATTCATAGTAGAAATAATGGCAGCCCTGTCACTTCAAAGAATTAACGATGCACAAGAAAAATCAGTAAAGAATATCCTTTGCTGATTATTCTTAATGACTTGGATACTGCAATCGTTGTACTAATGGGGAAATCTATCTTTGATTTAATTATAAAAGTAGATTGAAATTGCCTTGGAAGAAATTGATCCACTCTGTTTCTGTCTTCTATGATAGAATTCTGCAGAGAGAAAATAAGAGGCTCTTGATACTTATTAACGTTGTTATCTAAATACTTCATTTTTAATTACTTCTTATTTTCTCAGATAATACTGAAGTTGGCTTGTTTGAATTTGGATGATTCGTTGTCAAGACCCAATAACTGTTTTCCCGGTCTACACACCAGCGCAGTATTTTACATGAAAGTATTAATAATGAAATTGCTGGCATGATAGGTTGGAATCATTAATTTTTTTCCAGAAAAAGTCATAGAAAAGGAGTGGAGTAACAGAATGGTGAAAATAGGAGATCTGTATCCCCCAGATAAAATCTTTGTAGGACAGGAATAATATTCACTTTATATACACATATAAAAATAGAAAAAAAGGCTGCTTTGTGCGGGTAATTGCATGCTGAAGTGGTGACATTGATGTCCATTGCAGTGTGACACTTAACAATGCATTTGAACTTCTCTCTTCCTAACAAGTGCAAATGTCCCGCATGCTTTTTCGGAATGGTATTTATTAGTTTGTTTGTTATGTATTCTGGTATTATTTAAAAGAACTAAATTTGGAATATTTTTTAATGCCAGCTAATATGTAGGGCCTTTTATCTGTGCATCTCCTTTTATGTAGGACGAGAGGAAACGGGCCCAAGTTGCACCAGGGGAGGTTTAGATTGGATATTAGGAAAAATTTCTTTACTGAAAGAGTGGTCAACCCTGGAACAGGCTGCCCAGGGCAGTGGTGGGGTCACCATCCCTGGAGGTGTTCAAAAAACATGTCGACGTGGCACTTCAGGACATGGTTTAGTGGTCATGGTAGCGCTGGGTTGACAGGTGGACTTGATGATCTTAGGGGTCTTTTCCGACCCTAATGATTCTATGATTCTGTAGTTTTTACAAGTTTTTATCTTCTAGATGATGGCAGATATCATGTTCAGGAAACAAAAGTTTGAACAAGCAATAAACCTTTGCCAGGGTGTTGTGGAAAAATCACCGGGTATATAACATTAAATAAGCTTGAAGACTGTGTTGGTTCGGATTGCTGCTGTAGGTTTAGAAAAAAAAAGACCTCATGAATAGATGAAAACTCTGTTTTCTTCATTTCAAGTTTATCCTTCTGAGTAAAATCCAGGATTTCTCAGGACTTTCCGCAGTGTCACATAGAAAGAATGAATAGATTGGAAGTTTTCTGGAAGAACTTTCTACTTCAAGATGAAATCTTAGAAGTGTCTGAATTATTTTTGGCTCTGTGGCTCTGCCACTATTTGTTTTAAAAACCTTGTCCTCTTCCCAAGAGATCAGCAGTATTGCATTACCTTATCAATTACAGCCCCCAAAACAAAGCAAAAAAAGTCTACGTGATTTAAGTCAATATTTAAATTTTGCCACATTTGAAAGCATCTTAGTTATTGAAAGATGGAGATAAAATGTACTTCTTACTTTATTATTTTTAGGTAATGTTTCAGCCCTAGAAGGATTAGTTGATTTGCTGAGAAAAAGTGGTAACTTTGATAAAACTACATTTTGCTTTGAAATGGTGAAGAAACGTTATTTTTGGAACCTGGGTATAACTACTGCAAAGGACTCTACTGCTGGTAAGGCTTGCAAAGGAATATTTGTGGATTTGGAATTTTCAGAGCAGTGCTGCAGAAGCTCTGTGCGGTTTATGTGACTGCCTTAAGGTGCAGTTTGTTCGATGTTAGTTTTTGAGGTGCACAGAAATGGTGTTTTCAGATTTGCTTATAAGTCAGAGCTGGCAGTGCCACAGCTGCTTATAAGTCAGAGGTCAAGACTGCTTTTGGAAAGTACTGGAGCATGAAGATGGGGAAAGCTATATGTATGGTGAAATAGGGTACTCCAGATAGATGTATGTTGATTTGAATAGATCAACTGCAGATACATCAACTTAACACAGGAGCTTTGATATGTTTGATGCAAACATTAGGAGACAAATCCTGGTTTAAATCATTTAAGTGAGATGCTTTTCTATAATGTGGACAGTAAGAGAATTCAAATTTAAGTCCTGTAACATACTGTAACAGTTGCCTGCTTATTTTGGGGATCTCAAAACATTTTCTATATATTTATGTTATGCAGATGACCTCTATATTCTACAAATGTGGTAAAAAACCCGTTTTTTAGTTGCATGTATAAGTCCAGGCAGTTCTTAGATTCCTTTTTGGCTTTAGATCTTTTTGACATTTGGCTTTAAAATGAGAGGATTCTGTAATTATAGGGTTTCACATCTAATATGTATCTGTAAATAACATATCAAAATAGAAGTAAACAAAACTCATTCAGACTATTTAATTAATCTGATAGGGAGAAGTTTTATTTTCCTTTTACTGCATGATGCAGAATACACAAGCCCAAGGTGTTTGTAACTGAAATCTGTTTAACTCAGTCTTTAATGATTAAGACTTGAGTAGGTCTCTACAGGCATAAGCGACTGGATGGATGTGTTAAATCTGTGCAGACACAATAGAGGTTTTTGGCACAGGTCCTTCAGCCTGCGCCGAACTGTCTTTGTATCACTGAATGAAAAACTTAATAAAATGTTCACTATGTAGATGTGCAATTTTTTTTTACTTCTGAACATTGATGTCTAACTATGTGATGGAAATTCAATCTCCTTAAGAACTTGCTCTGCTGAAATGGGAAGATCCTGCTCTTTCTTCTGCTTTGCTTCCTGCCACATGGTATCACTTGGTTCTTTGCACAGGCTCTGAAAAGCATCCAATTCTGTACCTGCTTGATTCAGCTTTCTAAAACGACAGAGAAATAACCAGCAAAAATGTGAATATATTTTCCCTGCCTTAATGAATCAAATCATTTTACCATGTGAGAGGAAAAGTTCCAGAGCTCAAGGCAAGTGAGGACCTTGTTGCCAAGACTAGAGTGGTAACAAGTCACTTTTCTCTGCAGCAGCAAGCTGTTAGAACAGCTCAGCCGTGTATGTAGCATTACCCTCAGCACAGCTGATGGAGCTTCCATAAGCATCAGTTTTGAGCTCTGTAAGTACCTGTAACTGGAGAGCGCATGAGCCAATACCCTCATGCCATATGCCGCTCAAATCAGCCTTGCCACTTCCTCCAAGGGGTTCCTTCCAGTCCACAGCTGTTAAAGGGAATGCTGTTCTTTATCGGTATTGCTTTTCACCATCCTACTTGTCCTCATCCCCAGAGTACAGGTGAATTGTGCTGAACAACATCTGGCACCACCCATCTATTCTCTTGCTCGCTGTTTCACAAAGAGAGCATTGTGCGTTCAGTAGCACTCGGGGTTTTTCTGGGATTTCAGAGTGAGAGTGAGAGCGTCAACTTTTGACGTTTAAGGTAGAAGTTTGGAGAAATGTAGGCATCTGTGTCCCAGAGATTGGAATTGGCAGGTTTCCAGCAGCACACACCATCGGTGGAGTTTAAATTCATTCAGTACCTAAACAAAAGTACGTCATAAATTGCAGAAACACTTGTCTGAGCATATAAGCAAAAACTAGGTAGTGAAGCAGTCACAATTCAGTGCAAGAGTTGTGGTACTTGAGGAAAGTAAACAAGCTCATTCTCCTCCAGGGCTAACTTCTTCCGTGGCAGAGTTTACATGTTGGTGCCTGATTTGTCTCTTTTTTAAGTGGTTGATTCTGCATTAATCATCTGTGCATCAGAACTGGCAAACACATGATCTGTAAAATTTAAGAACAGTGAAGCTGTAAAGGAAAGGATGACATGTATGAGAAAACCTGTGCATCCATCGGTAGATTATAGAATAAGCTAAACATCTGTCTGAAGAAGTTAATACACTTGTTTCTAAGTTTATACACATATGTGTACTTACTGCAAATATTTGAAAATTCCCTTTTTCTAAAAAGACTTTTCTTTTTGGTGGTGCTTTATCTGGCTAAATACGGAAACTTCATATTGAGAAGATTGGTTGCCCTCTACCCTTTTCCAGATAGGCACATGGGACAATCTAATGAAGCTCTGAGCTAATTTAACGAAGCTGGAAAGAACACTGACTGTTTAGATATCAACAATATGATTCAGATTTGTCGAGATCCTTTTGGATTTTGGCTCTTCGTGTGCCACACGACCACAACTTTTCTGACAGACTGTTTATAAATTATGGAAGTGATTTTTCTTCTCTGGTGAACTTAGCCATTCCTTCCAGCGTTTGGGTTAAGACTACATTCCTGAGCAGCATTCTGTCTCTATCAGATCCCAGGCTTTTACTTGTAGGGATGTTTGTAAGGTAGGCCGGCCGCTGTCTTGAGGTTTTGCTGTGCATTTTCATTTAATCATGAAGTACAGCACCCTTTTTTAGAGTCCTTCTTCAGTGCTTAAACCAAGTTCATACATTCTGCAAAAGACTAATTTGATTCACCACTTTTAATGAGTTATCCTGCTATACTCTAGGGAGAGAATGATGTTCCACTGTTGCCTCAACTCCTTTAAAGCTCACAGTGTTCTCTTACCTTCAGTCACCACAAGGTCTTCAGGGACAGCATGCACCTACTAGAAGCTGGCAGTTCTGGCAGGAACACTGTGCTTTGTGCTTTGAGGGCCTTTAGAACCAAAACAAGCATTTTGTGTTCTTGTTGAAGATGTGAAAGCCATCTTTTCTTTTCTTTTCTTTCCATTCCCTCCTTTCTACATCAGCACATGTTCAGTGAAAAGCTGTCAGGTCCGTCACTCCAGACAAGTAGGTGTTTAGCATCGTATCCTGAAGTTGCACAATTCAGTTGTAGCCTCTGTTCTCTTGTAGTCCTTTTCCTTGAATTTTTCAGGGCAGGGACGAGATTCCGATTAGAACCTGCTTCTGCTGCAAAGGAGCAACATGCCTGGAAATATCAAAACTCATCTAAAAATAGTTCAAGGACAAGGTTCCTGATAGCTATTTGGGGATGCCAGGAGACCACTGAGGATTTAAGGAACTTGAACACAGTAATTCAAATGAAGTTTGATATTGTAATCCTCACTGGCTTACTATTTCTTGTCTCAGTCAGGTTGAATTATGTTTACCATGGGTCAGAACCGTGTCCAGTAGGGAGCTCTCTTGCCCAGTTGCCTTGCAGCATCTGGACTTTTCAAAAGTTTTCACATACCTGAGGGTGAAAAGATGAATTGCTTCACTTGCATCATCAACAAGCTTACAAAAGCAGCATCTGGACTGAGTTTCAGATGACAAAAAACTTCATTGTGAGTCTATTAGTAAATCAAATGGGTCATACCCCTTCTTTGTTCCCAAGTCCAGCTGGCAAGAGACATCTTACGTCCATGTGATTAAACTCTTTCATCTCTAAACCAGAGTGTGTGCAACCCAATTGCCTGTTGGAATAATTCCTCGCCCCTTTTATGCACTAAAATGTGACCAAGTATTGTCTGACACTGTGGGGCAAAACCACACCAGGAATTGTGCAAAGAGTTTCGTAATATAGACAGCAGAAGGAAATGCCAAGCCCGTAGCTCTCGTGCAGTTTAGTTCTTGGCATAGAAGGAGCTCTGGATCTGAATATAAATGTAGAAAAGTTTCCTCTGAGCCAGCTAAACCTCTGAAGTTCTGGCTTCGCCTTGGGCTTGGTGATATTGGAGATGCAGAGCATGGAGGTGGTTAGTGTGCTGACTTTCCTGATCACTTCATCCATTGATCAGCATGAATATGTCACTTCTGTAGAAAGTTCGGGGTTTTCTTTACCAATGGCAAACATGGAGAGGGATGTATCAGAATACCTTTTAAATTGTCTTTGCTACCCTAGTTAATAGTCACAGTTGCCTCTTAGCCTGGTTGGAAGGTTCATCCCAGTGATCTGAAAGCTTGAAGTTTGTAGTGCTTGGGAATATCCCAAAGCCCTACATGAAGATGACACACATAGTAACATCACTGCTCTAATATCAACAAATAAGGTGCTGCAAGGTTCCTGTCTTCTTTAGTGGTAAGTGTTTAGCCTTAAATTTATCAGTGGCTTACTTGCTGAGAGCTTCAAACAGAGTAGTGAAAGTGCTAATTTAAAGCTGATGTCCCTGAGATGGGGAGTGGGGGAAGGGTTGGGGAATTGTATCCTAAGCAATGTAGCTCAAGCAAGAACCAAGAGCAAGGGCCTGAACAGCAGATCCAATGAGCACAGCCCCAGATGAGGCTTCTCAGTTTTGTTTTCTTTATTTCTCATTTAACATTGTTTTCTCACAAGGTAGCTGTTTCTACAGCAGTATGGTCCAAGGTCACAACTCCACTATATCAGAGCTGACCTGAAAACAGGCAGCTGAACTCCCAGGGGTGTGAAGACAGGGTTGCAGCACCTGCTGGTGCACTCAAGACCATTGCCAAATGGGGTTTGTCAGTAGAGATTCAGCTAATCCTAATACAGCCAAGGACCTTCTTCTGGTTTTGGTCCAAGAGCCCTGTCCTTCCTTCCAGATCTTGTAGTCTTTTCAGGCCTGCAGACTTGCCATCCCAGGCTCTACTATCCCTGGTTAATGGTGCTTGTGTTGGTTGTCCTTCTGGTTGAGAGCAGACCTGCAACTTCTCAGCAGCAGGAATTCTGACTGTCAGTCAAAAATTGCTTCGCTGTGCGTCCAAGTACACGTGTTCTTCCACGGCTGTCATCTCAGATGCTTTTGTTGGTTTGGCTGAAATACCAGCCACTGGCAACTGAAGCTAAACTAGATGGGCATCTCCACCAACCACTTCTACATACTTAGCCACCACCTCAGCTTCCAGAAATAGGGGCACTGAGACTTTTTCCTCTCTTTATTGAGTTTCCTGAAATGGGCTGAAATTCTATTCTTTGAGCTATATGTATGTATATTCCAACATCTCTTGCTTTAAGGCCATAGTTTTTCTCCAGAAATTCTGATGTTGAGGGAAACAGATATTGTAGGGTGTGCGCCTTTCTTTTTACACCAGCAGGAATGACATGAGAAAGGAGGGAAAATAGAGGAGGGTGCCTTGTTCAGTGCTGCTGAGGCTGCAGCTTGAGCACTGTGTTCAGTTTTGGGTGCCGCAGTGTAAGAGAGACATTGAGGTGCTGGAGCAGGTCCAGAGAAGGGTAGCAAAGCTGATGAGGGGTCTGGAGAACAGGTCTTATGAGCAGTGGCTGAGGGAACTGGAACAGTTTAATCTAGAGAAAAGAAGGCTGAGGGGAGACCTTATTGTTCTCTACAACTTCCTGAAAGGAGGTTGTGGAAAAGTGAGTGTTGGTCTCTTCTCCCAAGTAACAAGTGATAGGACAAGAGGAAACAGCCTCAAGTTGCACCAGGAGAGGTCTAGATTGGATATTGGGAAAAATTTCTTTACTGAAAGAGTGGTCAAGCCCTGGAACAGGCTGCCCAGGGAAGTGATGGAGCCACCATCCCTGGAGGTGTTCAAAAAACATGTAGATGTGACACTTCAGGACATGGTTTAGTGGTCATGGTAGTGTTGGGTTGACAGCTAAACTTGATCTTAGGTGTCTTTTCCACCCCTTATGATTCTATGATTCTATAGGTATCCTCTGTGCGTACTACTGAGATAAAAATTTGTCAGTCTTGAGCGTGTGAATATACATAAAGGAAAACCGCAAATGTGCATGTTGACAACACACTTAGAATATTAATATCTAACCATTCTTTTTTTAACATCTTTTCATTTTAAAAAGAAATGAAAATATAGCACTTCTGAAAACTTCCATGCTTGCAAGACCTGGCGTAGGATGAAATTAGCTATAGAGCAGGTATGCAAATAGTAGCAGTTTAAGGTGATTAATTTCTAGTCTTGGAAACAGTGTAATTTAGGAGATATTTAGAAAAACAAATATGTTTTGCTGTTTAAATATGGGGTAGTTTGAATTTATAGGGAAACTAAGAAATACCACATAGAATTTAATGTTACAGCAATTTAGATAAGAAGAAGGAGGTGATGCAACAGGGTTTAAAAACAACAGAAAAATTATTAAAGTCACGAGTGCCTAAATCAAGACATTGCAGAAATACTGTTTAATGGCTACTACAGACATATGCGATGTAGAAAAAACTCTTAGTGTACTTGTAGAAATGGGAAAAAATTAGGTAAAAAATTCTTTAGGTCTTTTCATACACATTCCTTCCTGTTATAAATTGCTTCTAGATTCCTGCTTTGCTTTGTAACCTGTTTTTTCTTTACAATGAATAGCATTTTCTTTACTTTAAACTAAAAGCTTTGAAATTAAACTAATAAGCATATTTTATGAATGTGGTTTTTTTCCATGTTGAGTAAGGACTAAAAGAGACAGAATATAGGCTATTTATCTTGTACTTTTTCCTCTTTACTTAAGATCAAAGTGAACTTTTCCAGTAAACACACTGGGTGAGATTCTGATGTCATTAATACTAAACTTTTCCACTGATTTCAGGGGAGTTAGGAGTATTAGTATTTATACAGCTTCATAGAGGATTTTTTGTAAAGCATACAGTTTACTTGCTTGTAGAAAATCACACCTGTAACTCTCAAGAGTTATGAGACCTGTAAATTTTGGTGAAGTCCTTGTAGCGCAACGGTTCCATAAAAAGCTGAAACGAGATAGAATTATGTACTGAATGTTCTGCAGAGTCTGGAGGCAAGATCAAGCTACTGTGCTGTTAAAAGGAAATAAGTAGCACATTATTTTATCAAGACTTATTCTTTCAGTTCTGTGTTGTGCACAAATAATTTGAATTACTGCTATTTTGCTCCTTTCCCAAGATTTTCGATATAGTCAAGTCAATATTGGGAAATAGAAGTGTGAAACTGCAACTAGCTGAACACTCTGGCCCCAATCCAGCAAAATATTTAATTACATGCGTCCCCTGCACAAATGTGTGTACGTAATGATTTTAATAGAGCTATATGAATGCTGAAAAGTAATCATCAGTCATTAAATATGTCAAAGCGGGTAACATATTTTGCTACTTCAGGGAGCCCTTTGACCTTGATTTGATTAGCAGTGTCTGGAATAATTAAGAGTTGAATCATCCCAGTTCTTCACTGAGGAAACACGCTGTCACACTGACAGCACCCAGCTGTAAAAGGTTATTCCTGGAAGTTCTGCCTTTGCCTGTAAGTAAGGAGGAGGTTTTTCTTTTGTATGTTCTGTGGTCGAAGGGCAGACGGGCTGAAAAGTTTTTACAAGTGTTTTAATTATAGGAAACTTTGATTCATATATTCCATGTAGTTTGTCAATAACATGTTGCCCTAATATGAAGATTTCATATATGAATTCCTCTATATTATGAGATCCTAGGAGCGCATCTGTAGGAATTCAGGTGCAAAATAAAGATAAAAGTGCAGGTATACATTCAGTGTTTTTAATGCCATATCGGGTGTTTACTATAAATGGCAGTACTGAGCTTTATTTCACATCCCGTCGACAACCTGTTTGATTTTGCGTTAGTTTTTTGTAATTCGACAGTGCAGGATATGATACAATCGCCAACATGTGAAGGGAGATTGCTGTAATTCGCGTGATTTCTATTTTCTTAGAAGTAAAGTGTTCAAAATATTTTGACAGTGACCCAAGCCCATGTGATGCTTAAACCAGACTGTCAAGGCCAGAATTCAACTAAAACAATTAGCAAAAGTAGACTGGATGTTGTCAGATGCCAAAGAGTCAGGAAAAAGTGGGGTGTTGGTTGTTGGTACTCATCTCCCAGTTCATCGATCCTTACGTAGTGGTTTACTCTCCAACGTAACACCGTGTAGTCAGTCTCCAGGACTTGTGCCAGCACCTGGGCTCTGAAGAGCAGGGTGACATGACAGGTTCCCTTCCCACGAGCGCAATGGCTCTGAGTGTGCTCGCCCTCATTTCCCAGTCCCTGCACTTGCAAACTGGACAAAGATCCAAGGTACATAAGACCTCGTTACCTAGCAAACTGTTTTCCTTGTAGCTCTCTTTTTTGGAATTGCCTAACACAACATACACATTAATCCAATTAAAATGTCCAGGTGGAAAAAAAAATGCACCACAGGTCACCTTTTTATTATCTTAATGTTTTCTGAGGTATCCTATTTTAACTCTAAATCTGTTGTGATATCAGCTCCGATTGCTGTTTTAATCTCAGATTAACCTCAAGAAGCTCTACAGGTGGCAAACAACTATTTTTTTCTGCCTCTGTTGAAGGTTTCAAACTTGCTTTCTGTTACCTGAAGGATAAGAGATATGTGGAGGTGATAGAAGGTTGTTGTGATGTCAGTCATTCAGGAAACTTTGAATTACTTCACTTACACACATTATTAGCTGTCTTTTTTTTAAGTAGATTTGACATTCTCTCCAAGTTATCCAAAGCTCCAAGATTTTAGAAAAGGTGCAAGCAGCAATTAAACCTTAAAAAGAAAATCCTAATACAAAATATTTAGCTATTAGAGATGTCAATAAACACAAGAAATAAAAAGAAAAGTTGATTAAATGTGTATTTTAGACTTCTTAATTAACAAAATTAAAGGTTTCCGTTTTTGAACAATCACGTGGGAAGACAACTGTGTAAGAAAATAAAAAGATGACTCAGGTATGAACACTGAAGTCTGTATGTGTTCAGTAAGGGAGAGCTTTAGCTTTCCCAACAGGGGACATAGCATTTATCAGCGCTGTAATATAAAGTAGGATTCAATTTAAAAGACGGTGGATATCAGACCCTCGCTCTTGCAGCCACTTATATTATTTGCTCAGACTGAAAGAACCCTAAAGTGGCAGTAAATTGGATTTATCAATTTTAAACATCCTTTACCTGCCCGGATGGTGCAGAAAGGTTTTTAATAAAGACCGTAATATACCCTAGTCTGTGTTAAGGACTTTATAAGACCTGTCATCTCCAGCAGCCTCCAGGACGTGGGATTTCTCCTGCCAGCTGCTGGAGCCCAGTCTGGTGTGCTCTCAGTGGGAACACTGGGCCCTTGTACCTGCTATATGATCTCCTACTTGCCAGCTAGTAAGAGATTGCTTGTCCTGCACAGCCCCCTTGAATAGCTCCAAATCCTCAAGTTAAGCCCTCTTGAATTCCCCAAATCCTCAAATTCATTTTCTTCTTTTCCTCCTTATCAGTAGCAGCATCCAGGTTAACTCTCCAAAGCTCAGCCCGCAGTTCCTTAATGGCCCATCAGTTACAGTCTGGAGACTTTTGATCTTCATCATCATCTTAGTTATCCCTTGTCTACCAGCTTTGTGTCTCTGTGTCTTGTTTATCCCTTTTCCTTTTACTTGTTATCCCCTCTGAACTAAAAACGCCCCTGATCTTTTAACAAAGCAGACGCTCTCACATTCCACATACCCTCAACAGTCTGTGTGTCAAATTTCTTTAAAAATCACACTTTTTGTGTGTGCATTGTAACTTGCCTGCACCTCGGCTGCCTAATAAATGTACCAGGTGGCATCTTTCATGTATGTGTACATCACGGTGTATACTAACTCTAGTGTTACTCAGTCACTTGCCCTTTCCATCACACATCATTGGGTGAAACACCAGTAAACATGCGTTATGGGTGTATTTCATGAGACTGACCTTAGATTTTTTTTTTTTAAAAATTAAAGTGAATATGCAGGCATTACCTCATGTCATTTTACATTTCCAGTGTTGAAATGTGAAGTTTTCTCACTCACGGGTTTTATGTTTCCTTCTTCCTAAGAATTTCTTTTGAATCGGATGTTTTTTAAATGAACCTTCAAAGATACGCTTCCAGATACAGAGATAAATGGTGTGGTCGGACAAATGAGCCATTTCATATCACGCTTACCTTTTTACAGCTCGATAGTACTTATACTGAAATAAAGGCTTCATCCTTCAAGAAGCAGGAAGAGTGAAGTCATTTGTCCCTCTGTCCTCAGTTACTGATGATTAAGGCCATTGTAGTATATTTGTTAAAGAACATTAGATCAAGGTTTTGTCAGTCTCTCAGGATAAGGCATCCATAGAATTTTTTGCTTATGTAACAGAAAGGGTTTCCGCTCATGTTGTCCTAACTTGGCAAATCATAAGCTAGGAATAGTTATGGGTTTATTAGTGTGTGCGCCAACTCAAAGAGAAAGAATATAGAGAAAAAATAATGAAAAATTAAATACACTGTATGCATTGGAAGGAATCTTCTCTACTTCATACATTTAAAACCATCTCTGTTGAGGAGCATGTGCTGTGCATTAACACGTACTTAACAACACGCCTGATACTATCCTCAATGGAGATGTTATGTTGAATTGCTGCTATACAGAAGAAAGGGAACCTTGGCATTTGCACTGCCAAAATAAAACTGCCACATAGTCAAGAAATAAAGATATATGTAGGGCTGAACTGTGCCATGGCAAAGATCCATCTAGGCAATAGCCTAGTGACAATGGCTGATAGCAGATGCTTAGGAAAGGCGGGTAAGAGCAGAGCAGACATAAAGCTGCACAATAAATATACACAGTAAACCCTCCTGATGTCTGGAAGGCAGTTTGTGCTTTAGGGCTTCCCTGAAAGATGACTACATCCTTATCTTTGTGCTCAGTAGCTCCCAATGGAGCTCATCAAGTCCACCCAAATCTTGTTATTTGCTTGTACAGCCCTGGGATCTTTCCCCACTCTCCATCCGATCCTTCACAACCTCCCTTATCCTTCCCATCACTCCTACGATAATCTACTCACCCAGAAGATGCTGCTGTCATCAAAATATTTAATTTGGTTGGTCTGAGAACAAGGACAAAAAGGCTATATACTTATAAAGCACAGACCTTCCATCCCATTAAGGTCAGTAGGGCCTTGATCAGTAGGACCTTAAGTGTGGCCAGTAGGTCGAGGGAGGTGATTCTGCCCCTGTACTCAGCTCTTGTGAAACCCACCCTGAAGCACTGTGTCCAGCTCTGGAGCCCCCAGCACAAGACGGACATGGACCTGTTGGAGTGGGTGCAGAGGAGGTGTACAAAGATGATTAGAGGGCTGGAACACCTCGCTTGTGAAGACAGACTGAGAGAATTGGGCTTGTTCAGCCTGGAGAAGAGAAGGCTCAGGGGAGACCTTATTGCGGCCTTCCAGTATCTGAAGGGGGCCTGCAAGAAGGCTGGGGAGGGACTTTTCACAAAGGCCTGTAGTGGTAGGATGAGGGGTAATGGCTCCAGACTGGAAGAGGGGAGATTTAGATTGGAAATTAGAAGGAAGTTCTTTACCCTGAGGGTCGTGAGATGCTGACATAGATTGCCTAGGGGGCAATCCTAGGATGCTCCATCCCTGGAGGTGTTCAAGACCAGATTGAGCAACTGGGCCTGGAGCAACCTGGCCTTGTGGGCAGTGTCTCTGCCCATGGCAGGGGTGTTGGAACTAGGTGATCTTTGAGGTCCCTTCCAACCCAAACCGTTCTATGATTCTATAATTAACTAAACAGTGCTAGATCACTAATTAACTAAATGATACAAGAGCGCAAATTAACTGAACAGCGCTAGGGCACCAACTCAGACATTGACCTGCTTTTTCTGTACAGTCAAATGTTAGCACAGTCCAGCATAACACTGGTTTGCAGCAGCCCGTGCTCCCCATAGCAGCTTTTATGCATGGTCTGGAAAGTTAGTACGGACAAGAGACCATGCTCCATTGGCAGCATGGGTGAGACCTCTCTGGGTTAGACTATAAAAGAGTTTTGTCATATGGGCACAAACAAGGCCACTGGAGTTGGCTTTGTAGCGTGAAAGATGTCCCATTATGTTTACTGGCAGGAACTTGCAGCACAGAAGTTCGTTTCTGTCTGCACTTGTAAGAAACCCTCAAATGGCTCTAGCTTGAGGTGGTCCTTCAAAGAGGAAGAGTCCTGGGCTCCAATTCCAGGACTGGTCATGTTGTGAAACAAATTTCATAGCCCCTGCAGGGTTATGGGCCTCTGAGATTTCGCAGTAGGTGAGGTGTTGTGTTTTGGATGGAAGCTGTAGACTTCAATATCTCAAGCCAAGCTTCACAATTGGAGCTCCACAGTAATGCTGCCATACCAAAAACGAACCAATGTTCTCATTGCTATTGACGCCAATCTCCATGTCTTTTCATTTTCTTCCCTTACAGTTAAAGTCCTAACTCATAAATTCAAGTTTTTTCACCCTGGCAAGCTCTTGTACATGGAAGAGTTTCCCAGTCCCAATGCTCGAACTCCCCTCTCTCCATTCACATATGTCATGAAGGTTCACCTCTTCCACAAAACACATATGAGGAGCCTGGAGCAAAACACAGACAGTTCCTCAAGATCTCCATGCCAAAACAATGCCTGGAGTGGAGGAATTCTGAAAACAGCTGTAATTTATCATCCTCGGTGCAATTTATTTCTCCTCTGGGTATTACAACACAGCCACCCATCTGCAGAATGAGTACGATACCCTGTGCATTGCTGTAGAGTACAGATCATGGACAAACAATTACTGAAGATACATGGTGTGGTGTCCAAAATGGGAATAAACAAACAACAATGTTCTTCAACAAAATTATATGTAGGGAATGGGTAAAGTATTTTGTAAAATAAATCAGCAATAGAAAAGGAATGAGTTTGCCAGGTCTAACAAGGATGATGAATGTAGTGAAAGTGAGTGTAGAGACTGTTTGGCGAGGAGGCCACTTTCTGACCTCCTAGCCAAGACTAACTGGAAACTAAAAATGATCTATGAGGTAAAGGGGAAAAAGTGTCCAATGACTTAAAGAAGGTGTCAGTGCTGAAATGCCACACTGAAGTTTTTATGGTCTCCAGTAAAATAAAAAGGATTTGTTAAAGAGGACTGTTGGGATGGCATAGGAAAGGTCCTAGTCCTACTGTATCTATTCCATTGACATGGATCCCATTAGCATACCTGGGTGGATGACCCTTGCTATCTTCTCCAGTTCATTTCCTTAACTGTCTCTTTTTCACTTGACAGTTGGTTTCTAGCCGCCGTTCAAGTTCAAGGTGAGCTTTAGTTCCTACATGTTGATGGTCTGTATGTCCCAAGAGGATTTCCTCTGATAATGGAAACGAGTCTCTGAGTTTCCACCAGCTACAGTCACTTCTTGTTTTCTTCCTCGCTGGACATGTAAAGCAAGGCTGTATTTTACATTTAACTGAAGAACTTGCACATCTGCTCTGCTCCCAGATAGTGCTGTCTTTAACTAATCTGCAGGTCTGTCTTTGGGCAACACTTCGGGCAACAGATCATTTGAAGTGATGGTTCTGAGTTGATGTGTACTGCCACAGGAGCAGAGAAATGGCGATTTAATGATTAATCAGTAAAACCAATGAGCAATGAGTTGATTGTGGTGGGCAAAGAGAAGAATGACAGGCCAAGTAGGGACCAGCAGCATGGTAGCTGTGCTTCCAGGTCTTGGGCATGACCTGTGCCCTTTTCTAGTTTGAGTGTGACCAAGCACTGGCACAGGTTGCCCAGGAAGCTTGTGGAGTCCCTATCCTTGGAGATATTCAAAAGCTGTCTGAACATAGTCCTGGGCAACCAGCTCTCAGTAGTCCTGCTTGAGCAGGGGAGGTGGACCAGATTACCTCCAGACTTCCCACATCAACTTTTCTGTAGTTACAGGACCTTTCCCATTCCTCAGAGATGGCCCAGGTTTCTCCTAGCTGCAGCATCCCCCTTGGCCGTAGCCCACATCCCTACCTCCCTTCCTGCCACTGAGAGCCAGCATTTTGGGGCAGACAAAGGAAAACCCATTCAGCAGGGAAGAGGTAACAGAAAAGGATCCTAAAAAAAGACCAGCATGTCCAACCAAGGTGGAACCACCCTCAGTGGTCACGCTTCTCCCTGTTTGCAGTTGCTCTTTTTATGTGGCTGACAAAGATCAGTTCATGTTACATGGAGTAGCAGACACCTGAACTGACAGATAAATTTCTTGCAAGGGAATACAACACGTGCATCAACAACTGCTCTTCTAAGTGTTGGCTTCTTGAGCCTGGGGTTGCACTGCTTTGGTTTGGATTAGATCTAAGAGTACTCCAAATTTATCAGGTTTTTTTCTGCTTCCTGGCCCCGTGGGAACAACACAGTGTGGAGATGTTTGTGTAACCTTGGGCTCTACCTTGAACGGTTCGCTGCTCCCCCTTTTTGTTCCACATAGAGAACATTTTTGATCAGTTTAATGAGTTATGAGCATAGATAAATTGTACAAATCACAAATTTAGTCACAGATTCTCATCAGGTGTTTTAGCACAAAAGGAATTATTTGGGAGAAGAATGCTACCCATTCATTAAAGATGCATCAGCTTCTGGTCCTTCTTAGCTGCCTGGGTAAGCTGCAGTTGAAGTGTTTGAGCTGGGAAAGGGTGAACCTTTCAACCTCTAAGTAGTGCAGACTGGAGTTTATCAGTTTTTTTCTTGGCAGTTGCTGTGCTAAGGCAAAATTGAATATATATGCGATTATTCTGGCTGGAAGGGTTTTCTTCTATTGAGGGAACAAGATGTCCAGGAAAAAGATCTGGTAGTTCTCTGAGGGAGGAGAATCCTATATCCTGAAAGAAAGGGGATTTAGGTTGGTGCCCAACCACCTGGCCATTAGGGTGGGGTTGTAGGGAATACAGGAAACAATTTATATGAGGGCTTTGTATCTTGAAGTGTATCTCTGGTACTTTTTAACCATGGAGGCCTTAAATAGAGCCTCCAGGATGGAGAGTAATCTCAGTGTCACCACCTACAAGTCTCCATCACTTGATCTGTGACTTAGCTGGTGCCCTGCGCACCACAAGTTTGTCGCCGGCCGTAACCCGCAATGACTGATGCTCTTTAGGAATCCACATGACAATTTGCACTCCTCTTTTTTTATATGCTTAGGGGCAATCTCTGGAAGTCCTCTAAGGGAGGCTCCTCAGGATGTGCTGTCGGGGCGAGTAATTGGAGGCCATGAAGCCAGACCACACAGCTGGAAGTGGCAGGTAATGCTGATGTCTTATACCTAAAAAACCCCTTTATACTTAGAAAAAGCAGTGAGAAGATAACAACTTCTGCTGCCAAAGCCATGCACACCATCTCTGCGTGGCTTGGGTGTGAAATACGTTGTCGTTTGATCCAGGTATCACTTCAGATTGCCTATGCTGACTACCCAGGGTACTACAGTCCCATTTGTGGTGGAACCCTTATCACGGCCCGATGGGTCATGACCGCAGCCCATTGCGTCAGCATGTGAGTAAGATAAAAAGCATTAGAACTCTTGTTCTGCTCCTCATTCTTGCTGCAGACGGGAGCCAGACCCTTCTCATCCTCGGAGCTCCCCTCTGGTGCCATCCCTTGCACAGCCGGACCTCTCGCTGTGCACTTCTTCAAGGGAACTGCAAAACTCTGTTTGCTTTAGCCTTGATTTTGCATATTAATTGCTGACTTCCTGGGAGTGGAAATCAAGCTGATTGCTGATTAGCATAAGAGGAGGTGCATTTGCATGCATGTGAGCATTTTGAATGGGTCTGCATCCTGAGAAACCTGCACAGAGATGGAAAGATGGAACAAGAGGCATGTTTCCTAGATCAGGGGCCGTGTTGTACAATTTGCTCTGCAGCGTGGCTGACGTGCTCTGCCTAAACGATACAGCCTGACACCGAGGAGCAAACACTCCTCTTTCATTACTCATGCCTTTGGTGAATGTACTTACTAAAGTGTAACGAGCTGATCCTTCACACCCTCTTTCAGACCGACGCGGAGATGCAAAATGAATATTCTCGTTGGAGACCAAGCTTAGCAGTTTGCTGATGCGGCACCTTCACGTGCTCCGTCAGCAAACTGCAGGCAGCATTTGCCTAATTCATAAGACCATTGAGCTACAGTCCATTGAAAATCCTCCAGTGGAAGGTCCTTTAGAAATTATTACACTGGTGGAAGGTCTCGGTGGTGCAGGAATGACACTGCAGAGCTAGTGGTTTGTTTCATTTTTTGTTCCATTCACATTTCCTTTACGTTCATCACATATTCTATGATTCGTTTGCAGGCCACCAGATGGAGTAGGCTACCGGGTGGCTCTGGGTGAGCACAATCTCTTGCAGGATGATGGCCAGTACTATATTGACGTGGATAGAGTCTTCGTTCATGATGGCTGGAATCCCAATGATATTAGCAATGGGTAATTAGTTTTCATATCATCAGATGGTTAAAAGGTACTGAACACCCTGCCCCACTAGTGTTTAGGTGTACATTCAGTCCAGTTTCCAGTGAAGTTGCTTGCACTGGAAGATGATGCAATGGAGTTTTCCCAAATGACTTCGTATCTTGGAGGTGTCACACAATGTCTATGTGAATGACCTCAGTCCTGTTTTGCCCATGGTAGGGGAAAGATGGGTCTCACAGACAGATACAGGATGCACAGCAGGTTCGGGGGCTCACCAGCAGTCACACCACTGTGACTGATGAAGGGAAGCCAACAAGGAAGTGCCAAGGGACTGTCTTAAATCCCCCCTCAGAGGCACGCTTGGCCACCCAGGGTTGACTGAAATTCACTGTGAGGTTGAGTGCCTCCACAGGAGCAGGAGATTTTGGGGGGTGTTAGCCCTTTATCAGTCTGTACCATGGCCTCTTCTCTCTTAATTGCTTCTTTGTTCTTGTTGCCTGTGATAGCTATAAGGATTAATTAGTCATGTTTGCAAGGTGCTTGTCTATCACCATGCCAGAGGCTAAAGACCTGTATAAGTGACGGAATGTGAGTGAGGGCGTCTGGTTTGTGACTAATTCAGGGTTTTCAGTAAAGTGTTCTACCTGTTTCCCATTTCAGCTATGACATTGCCCTGCTGCACCTCGCGTCTTCTGCCTATGACAATGGCTTTGTTGAGATTGGAGTGCTTCCACCTGAAGGAGAAATTTTGCCCAATGACTATCCCTGCTATGTTACTGGCTGGGGGGTGACTAGTTGTAAGTAACAGGAAAGGAGGAGTGTTGAGGGTCCCTCCTGGTTTCAGAGGGACCACCGTGCAGGTAAGGCTGCATTAGTCGGGGTGTGGGCTTCCTTCCTCAGCTGCTGGAGCTCCCTGACCCAAATCTCACCTTTTCTCTGCTAGCGAGTGGCAGCAGCACGGACACGCTGCAGGAGGTGCTGCTGCCAGTGGTCGACCATGAGATCTGCTCCCAGGATGACTGGTGGGGATCTCAAGCAAAAACCACTATGATCTGCGCAGGTGGAGATGGCGTGAGGGCCGGATGCAGTGTAAGATCTGTTATTATCAGATGGATTTGAAACTTCCCTCTTTCTCTTTCCTTCCTATCTGACCTTCCTTTTCCTTCAGTTGGCACCTGTTTTTGCCATCTCTCCACCTGCAATAGCTCTTCTGCAATACCTGGCCCCTTTGCTGTTTTCTGCTGAATACCTTCTCAATCAGGCTGCTCCACATTCCTCCATTAATTATGGTAGAACCTTGTTACAAACCAGGTTCTGGGCCAAGCAAGAGCCTTTATCTTCTCATATATTTTAACATGAGTTGTTTTCTTTTTCACCACCTTAACTTCCTGGGACCTTTTGAATATACTTGTCTGCAAAGAACAAGGGGAGCAGCAATTCCCTTCTACCTGGTTCCTCGTATCTGGAGAGGGCACTGGTTTTTTAACAGAGATGCTATGCAGGTGGACCTTGCTGGGAAGGATTGCATGTGACGCAACATGCCCTGGACCATTTGCTTACAGCCACTGTATTAGCCATGGTGGTGGTAAATTAGGGTTTGAGCCCTTCCTGGGGTGTGAGTGTGTATGTGCATGTAGATCATGAAAACAAATAGTGCGTTTGATCTTTGCAACTTCTTGGGAGGTGCTGGGCTGCCTCTCCTCCCAGGGAGCAGTCTACCCTTTGCAAAGAAAGTAGCTCCCGTTTTTATTTTCACATTCAGGACAGTAACTAACTAGTGCTTCTTAATCCTACCCAGTCATCCTTCAGTTGCTCAGATAATTTGGCTTAACATGCTCCTCTCCTTCCTCTGATGCAGGGGGACTCTGGGGGCCCTCTCAACTGCTACAGAGACAATCGCTGGGAAGTCCACAGGATTGTCAGTTTTGGGCTAGTTCCTTACTGTAACACCTACCACAAGCCAACCGTCTTCACCCGTGTGTCAGCCTATGTGGACTGGATCTCCCAAGTAAGTTGCTTCATGCCTGTGAGGTAACCTGGTGCATCTCCCATGAAGGCAAGGGAGTGCCAGAGGAATTTGAGTCTTTCATCTATTAAACCTTTAGCAGTGGAACTGGGAGGTCTGAAATCAGGATAGTTGGTGCTGCTTTTGGTGTAGTCAAACAATTATAAGGAAGGAACTGCTGCCTTGAAGCTGAAGTGCTCTCCTGGGGACCATGGACAAAATTCAAGCCAGGCAGGAGCTGGGCTTTGTGTCCGAGAAATGACCATCGCCATTCACACGGAAAAAACCTTTCTGCAGGAAACCACTGAAGGAATTAGCTGGCTGGTGAATGGGGAATGCAGCGAAGATAAAGCTTCTCTACAAGTGCAAGTCCTGCAGTGCCGCACTGTGCACTCTCAGCTTTACGTCTGGGAACGAGCAACAAGCTCTTTGCTCCCAGAAATAATGTCTGGCACAAGGAGCAGCCGTTTCCCAGGCACAGGGGCTGGTTTTGTGGAAATGCTGCTGTAAACCATGGAACCTGCTGGAAAGAACCGTGGGGCCTGCAAGGAAGAGGGAGGCTACTGTGATCCACAAACCTTTCTGGATGAGAACAGGTTGCTAGAGCAGATGGGCTAGCTGGGAACAGACCCTTCTTCAGAGCACTCAGATGGGTTGGAGACACGCATTATTCTGGCTCTTTACTGAATTCACCTCTTGTTTGTTTTCCAGACTATAAAGGATAATGGGAATTTGTAGAGAAGGATCAACTGGTGCATGAATATGAGAAGAGCTGGAATGAAGTATCTCTGCTCATTAACCCTCCTGTCATCCCTTCTACAGCACTTTGGGCTGTTAATAGCAAAGTTTGGCTGAGTATGATAAAGTATCAGGGATTGCAGCCAGAGGTGTGTGTTTGCTCAGCATGAGGCACCAGCTCAGACTCGGTCAGCAGGGAAGGAGGCTCCAACAAATGCCACAGCCCTTAATGACAATATTAAGCCACTGATGGTCTCCTTAACTTGGGGCTGGGCTGCTGGCAGTGAGCACAGCTCTCTGGGGCTGTTGTTTTGGTACCAAACCCACCCTGCAGAAAATGACCGTGATGGGGTTTTCTCACTGAGGATTTATGCAGGGACAACCCCACCAGTGGTGAAGGTGGTCAGCTTGATGCTTGCAGGTTGGTGGGAGCAGACCAATGGTGCAACACAGCCAGGCACAAGTACAAACTGGGAGAGGAGTGGTTGGAGAACCACCTTGCAGAAAGAGATCTGGGGGTGCTGGTCGGCAGCAGGCTCAACGTGAGTCAGCAGCGTGCCCTGGCAGCCCAGAGGGCAAACCCTATCATGGGGTGCATCAAACACAGCATCATGTGGCATTCTACTGTATTCAGCACTGGTGCATCTTCACCTGGAGTGCTGTGTACAGTTCTGGGCCACACAGTTTAAGAAGGATGTGAAGGTTCTTGAATGCGTCCAGAGGAGGCAACAAAGCTGGTTAAAGGGCTGGAAGGAATGTCCTATGAGGAGTGGCTGAGGACACTGGGTTTGTATAGTTTGGAGAAAAGGGGGCTGAGGGGCAACCGCGTTCTCCTCTACAGCTTCCTGAGAAGAGGACATGAAGAGGGAGATGCTGAACTCGTCTCCCTGGGATCCAGTGATAGGATGTGTGGGAATGGCTCAAAGCTGCACAAGGGGAGGTACAGACTGGACATTAGGAAGCACCTTTTAATGAGAGGGTAGTCAAACATTGGACCAGGCTTCCTAGAGGGGTGGTTGATACCCTAAGCCTGCCAGTGTTTATGAAGCATTTGAACAACCCCCTTAAGAACATGCATTAACTTTAGGTCTGCCCTGAAGTGATCAGACAGCTGGACTGGGTGATTGCTGTAGGTCCCTTCCAACTCAACTCTCCTCTCCTCTCCTCTCCTCTCCTCTCCTCTCCTCTCCTCTCCTC
>VZZY01014543.1:84975-96541 GCA_013400335.1 Eurystomus gularis
AAAAAAAAAAAAAAAAAAAAAATATTTACAATTCAGTGCCCTGGGGAAAGAAAAAAAAAAAGAGGAAACAAAAAATATTTTTTTTTTTGGCACCAACACAAATAAAAACAATAAATTATAGAAAAAAATCCATAAAGGCAGGAGTCCATCCCCGTCTTTCATTAAAAAAAACAAGTGTGTGTATATATATATAAAANTCTGCCAGTAGTTTCCTACAGTCGCCCTCCTGCCCGGCGGGGAGGTCCCTGGGGGTGATGCTTCGCGGGAGGATGCAAGGGCGAGTGCGGGTCAGCTCCAAGTTGACCGGCTCAATACCAGAGAAGATGTACAATTAAATAGTAATAACGATGATTAAAAAACCCCAAGCAACCCAGCCTTCACCATATTCATACGCCAGAAGTTTCCGGTAGGTTTGCACCAGGTGCCTGTCGAACAGCAGGTACCTGAGAGCACCATCCCTGTCAAGCGGGGATTAAATAGTTCAGCCAATGGAAGAATCCTCAAATCCATATTTTGGGGTTCTTCTCCCCCCTATCTGGGTGTCTCCACACCCCCAGGAGCTCCCACCAACACCCTGCTCTCCGGGACACCCGAGCTGCTGTCTCCTCCCAGTGCCAATAATTTGGTAATCCCATCACCAAATCTCACATTTTCCAAGAGGACATTTAAAGCCAGTAGGTTTTAAAGTCGGTTTTGTTTGGGTTTTTTACTGATACCGCTGGCGCAGGCACTTAGTGTATCACTGACGTACAGATTTGATGTCCAGTTACATCTCACGGCCAAATAGTGTCATGTTCTCGGACTCTTTGAAATAGCAGAAGGCCAAGAGGGCCTCCACTATCCTTCCTAAACACGGTGATTTCTCTCTTTTAAAAACCAAAACCCTTCAAGTTTTTCAGCTTTGTTTTTAGGTGTTATTTTTTTCCGCCCTCTAAAACCATACTCAAAGGATAAACAACCCAATAATCTTCATATCCATCTATTTTCCTTGATTTACCTATGTAAAACAAAAATAATAAATAAATAGTATAAACAGACTGACCCACTAGACTGTGGAGCTGCGATACCCTCAATGCTGGGGAGTCCTAAGGAGCACTTGCTGAGGAGCTTGAGCACAGTGTTGCTGTTGTTGGCTTTGCCCTCCCAAAGCCCCTCCAGGGCTGCAAAGGTCCTTCTTGCTACACCTCCCTCCACCACTCACAATGGTTCCTCTGCATATTCAGGCACCATAAGTGATCAGGAAAGATCTCATGGCCAAATCCTTCGGAAATTAAATAAATTATAAAATAATTTATGAAAAGGGGTGCGGGGTTTTTGTTTAAATAGAGCTAGTTCATGGTACTTCTTGAATAGTTGGAGGTTCTGCTCGCTTTGCTCTCCGTAGCGGTATTACAGACATCAGACACCATCATCACGCCTGCTAGAAGGCTGATAGAAACCAAAGGACGTTGCACGAACTTTTCCCCCATCCCTTCCCTCCCACCAAGCTCTTTTAGAAACCTGAATTGAAGACCAAATGGCCAACATCTTTCAGGGTGGTCTTTAGGATGGGTGCTGCTGAAGATCTTATTGCCCTTCCAGGTCATTGATAAACCACAGTGCTATTCATGTACTACAGGTAGAAAATAAATAAATACAGATATATTATGCAAAAAAAATATGATTGTACACATAATACATCTGAGGTATTATCAATTTAAATAAGGTTTCATGCTAGTTCAAGCTTCGGTGGCTAGTTAAATTCTGGAATTCGCAATAAATAGATGAAGAATGATTATGTATATAGTGTATGGATCTCTTCTGTAAACCTTGTCCGATTTAAAATGTAAGAGCGTGTTGGGCCTACTCTTACGCAAACCACAAAGTCTCACAATAAACACAGCTTCAAAAAGTTGTCTTAGAAAGTTCCTGCAACACTGAAACGTTTCTAGAAGGGGCTGTGTGTACGACTGGCAACATTAGCAAGGAGTATTTCTCGACAGGTCTTTTCATATAAAACACAAGGAAATTGATACGTGAAAGTCTTTTTCCCTCCCTCCCCACCCCGCCCCATCACGAAAGTTTAGAAATTTTTGCACAAACAGCGAGAGAACTGATTGTAGCTGCAGTATGTCAAAACGTCCAAGTTCTAGAAAGACCAAAAATAGTTTGTCTGCTTAGAAAGTCTTTTTTTGTTTGTTTGTTATTGGTTTTTTTCCTCCTTATTTTTGAGTAGCCCATCATCCTTTTGGTGAAAGTTTGCCCATCCAACTGGTCTTCTGTTTTCTTGTCAGTGCCAGTCCATGTCACCTGAGCCACATGGACGTTTCACACTTTCACCGTCTCCATCAGCGATGACTTGATGGCATCCTCCAAAAGCTGATTGTCTGTGAAAGGGGCTGGGGTTTCGGGGACGGATTCGGACAAACCAATGAGGGACTCCAAGAAACAGGAGCCCTGATCTCCAGCTTGTGGGAAGCCGGGGAAATTAGGCAACTGAAACTGTAACGCTGAGAAGTTATCGAGGTTCTCGTACTCCTTTAAGGAGTTGTAAAGGGGTCCCAAGTTATAGTCTGAGAAGGACTGGAAGAAATCCAAGGAGTCAGAGGAAAGGCTGAGGTCAGCGTAGCTCTTGGAGCAGGGCTCAGCTGGGGATGAGGTGCAGCAGGACAGCCCATCACACCGAGCATGGACAGCATCCTCCAGCAAACCCCCGCTGTCCTGGTTGGCATTCTCATCCAGGCACTCGGATAGGTGAGACAAGTGGCTGGGGACGGGTTTGGCCTCTCCACTGTGGTCCTCGATGAAGAAGTCAGCAGGGTGGAAGCAGCTCAGGTCATCCTGGCCACGGCCACCCTCTTCCTCGGCATCAGAGTCGTTGAAGTGGAGGATGCGTGCCAAGCCATCGTCGTCCACATCCGACTGTGATTTGTCGGAGGGGAGGCTCTCGTAGGGTTCCTCCAGGTCCTCGCTGGGGTGGGAGGAGATGGAGGAGTCCGTCATGTCGCTGCTGCAGCTATTCTCCCCCAGGGCCTCCAGATCAGGGCTGAACTGGAAGGCGGGTGCCAGCGGCACCGCACACTCCTCCAAGGAGCCCTTCCCTGCCGCACATCCCAACGGTGAGAGCCGCTCCCGAAAAGGGGGCTCGGCCTCTGCCACCTTCTCACTGCTCTGCTGCTGCTTCTCCAGCTCCAGCTTCATGATGGTGTGGATGAAGTGGGTCTGCACACGGGCCTGGTTGAACTCGATCCTGCCCTCGGTGTTGCCACAGCCATCCTTGGTGCAGCCACAGGGGAAGGAGGTGTGATCCATCTGGCATGGGGAGAAGCAGAGTAGAAGGTTAGGACCAAACCTAGTGATGCAAAATCAAAGCCACCTCACCCACCCTGAGAAACCCAAGTAACAGCTGAGGGGTTTAAAAGCAGACTAAAAAAATTAATAATATAGAAAAAGACACCCTGCTCTTTTGAAGTGTTGCCATTAAAAAGTTGGATTTCAGTACAACTGAAGAAAATTAAAAGGTTCCAAAAGCCAGCAGTGTGCCCAGGTGGCCAAGAAGGCCAACAGCACCCTGGCTTGACCTAGTAGTGCTGGGTTAACGGTTGTACTTGATGATCTGAAAGGGCTTTTCCAACCTAAACAATTCTATGATTCTGTGAAAAAAAAAAAAACCACCAAAATGAGACACTCCCAAAGGAGACACAAGGGGGCAAACATGAATTTTTAAATACTGTATCATGGTATGTAATACCTGATCCATATCATGAGCTTCTGCCCCGCACTGAGCCAAGTACAAATTGCTCCACAGGCATCTGCGGCACCTTTATGTCCCTTTTAGCAGCAGCCACTAGAGGGGAGCTGCGAGACGCACATGGAGCAAGCAGCACCCAGAGTAGGGAATATGGCTCCTCAAACACAGCTGGGCAGGCACCCATAGAAAATAAGATGAAAAAATATAATAAGCTCGTCGAATATAAAGGGATTTTGGCACTTTGCAGGTGGTCCACACAGCTAGCTGGGGGCTGGCGCTCCGCTGACGCTCCCACGCGCGCTGGGAGTTGTGACACACAGCAAAGGAAAATAAAAATAAAATAGAACCGGGGGCAGAAGAAGAAATTGCAGCCTCGCGTGAGGAGCAAGCAGCTTTCGAAGCTTTCACGCTGTGAGCTCCAGCACATCCCCATGGCTGCACGTGTGATTTGGGAAGCGGATGCTTTTGAGCCACGCCTGCCTTGCAGCCCAGGAAGCATCTCCAAGAGCTTTTCTCACCTGCTTTGCTCCAAGAGCAGGTGGGAACAGATGTGTTTTACAGGCTGCCCTGACTCTGTCCTGCCTGTTAACCACCCCCCTGCTTTAACCTGCACACCAGCTGGAGCCGCGGCTTTTCCTGCATGCCCAGAGGCGAGGGCAGTACCTGGCATTTAATTCCTGCCAAGCTGCAGCTGCAGGTCTCTGGGTCGCAGACCTCCCGGCAGTCACAGCCGCAGTCCTCCCGGGACAGGCGGATGTTGTGCAGCTCCCGCTTCTCCTCCTTGTCGATCTTCTTCACCCCCACGGCTTTCAACAGCGCGCGTCTCTTCTTGGCAGGGTAGGGCTGGAGGAAGAAGCCATCCTCCAGGTCTACGTTGCTGACGTCGATGTCGTCGTCAGAGATGTCTTCAATGGTGAGCTGGTTGGCCTCCTCTGACTCCTTCGTGCCATTCATGGTTAGCTAAGGGTAAAAAAAATAAAATGGGGAAAGCATTAGGGATCTGCTGGGGACACAGAGCCATCAGCACACCCAGATGAGGAAAACCAAGAAAGATCTTCCTCTTGTGGTGGCCAACCCCAGGCCTAACATCTGTGTCAGAGCCCCCAAAGACCTGACACAACATCTGACGTGTGGAGTTCAGTGTCTTCTCCATCACTTTTCAAAAGTGGAGACATGAGCTGAAAATCCCACACCAGACTCTGTGTTTTTTGGAGACCCAAACAGAGTTAAGAACCGATTCCCCCAGGTCTCAGAGAGGCTCCTACTAAAAAGGGGCCATTAACTAATGACATCCACCAGCTCCTCACCAACCCAGCCCCACGCTCCTACTCACTTTCCACTTCAACGCTTCCAACTTCTCCTCTTTTAATTTCTCTTCGAGTTTCTTCCGACGAACGTTTTCCTGCTCCTTCGAAAACTCTGCTAGCGTGAACTGCCGGGAGGAGCTGTGCTTGCTGACCATCCCCAGGGTACAGCCCCCGCGACTAGGCACGCTCGTGAACCCCTGGCAGCGTGGGAAGTAAAACACAGTGACCCGATCAAACTCCACATTGTTCTTCTTTAGTCGCTTGGATTTCTTCAGGATAGACGTGGCTAAAAATGGGGGAAGAAAAAAACCAAAAGCAAACACAAAGTCAGTACTGCCACCCAGCAGACAGGCTAGAAATATCACAAACAGGCTGTCAATATTACAAACAAGCAGGACTTGCAATTACTCTCTCAACAGGGGCGTGATGGGACAAGGTTGCAACGTGACCTGATGGTTTCTGGAGTTTTAGGATCTAACACTTCAAAGGTGGGATGAGAATGGAGAGGAAACTAAGCCAAGTCCCGACGCATCGGAGTCACCGATAGATTCACCCTAAGAAACGTCTGCTGCTTCTCCTTCCTGCTTGACTTCCTCCAGGAAACACAGATTTGCTTATTCTTCACATGCAGCAGAACATAATGAACAAGCAACAAGCCATCCTCCATTCCTGTCTTGCTGTAAACCCGAGCACCCTGCCCCACGGTCAGGAGCTGATGCTCTGCTCCCGGGATGCTGGAGCACCAACACTCCAGCGTGGCTCCAGTTTCTGTGGCAGGGCAAAAACTAGCCAAAAGGGCTGTTTTTCTGGTACTTCCTCTCACCATCCACTGGGAGGAACTATGAAGCTATAGTTTATTCTCAAGAGACTCATTCGAGAGCAGCTGCAAAGATGTTAATCTTCACGCAGGTGATCCCAGGGCAAACATGGCACTACATGACTCTGGTTTCTCTCAAACTGCTGAAACGCGCTCGACACCGTTTAAAGCGGAGCCTCTCCAGAGATACCTGGTTCTGCACATTTGCACGTGCAAATGTAGCAGCAGATGGAGGTGGCCTAATGAGCCAGGGCGGTTTCAGAGTCAATGAGTTTCCACGAACGTAGCAAGCCACGGAAAGTGAAGCGAAACACAGTGACCCTGGGTTCCAGAGCTGCTTTTTCTGCTGCGTGAGCATAGCAGGAATGAGAGTCAGCTATGCACAAATTCAGCGGTGGTGGGGTTTTTGGTCCCATTCTCCACTGGTGCATGGATGTCTTGGTTGCCACCATGGAGAACACGGGAAAAAAGAAGTAACGCAGAAGGATGGGTGACTCCTGGAGAGCTGGGACCTGAGCCCTGCTCTTTGGGTAGAGTCACAGGCAGCTCTGCTGCGGGGAGCCAACCAAAAGGACTGTCAAAAACCCGAGGGGCTCAGGGGGTTTGGTGGGCCCCAAGAGCTGGGAAAGTGCAAGACTGGACAGTTAACTGCACCCACATTTCACAAGTTTCGCTTGCCAAAATACAGCATTTCAGTTTCATATGAAAAGAAAAAAAAAAAGAGAAGCCTTCGCCCAGCTGCGTCAGCAGCTTCTGCTAACTAGCTGAGGGTTTCACACTGGGCTCTGCAGTCGCTTTGATGATATCTTTGCACTGTGCGCTGCATTTTCCTAATAACCTTGACTCAATCTTCTAAAACATTAGCTCTTTATCAAAAGGCAAGCTAACCACCGCGATCATCTATCGGCTGAGCTGCTGCACTTTGGCATTTGCTTCTCTCTCCCCACACCCCTCCTCTGAAATTGTTTTCCCATTCCTGACCCTTTTCCAATTGAGCCAGAGAATACAAAAAGTTCATTGTTTTGTCACAAAACCTGGGAAGACAAGCAAGAATGAGACTCTTTATTATTACAAGACTTCTAAAGCCTTTTCAGACCGCTGCGTGTTTGTGTATGTCTGCTAAGTGGACCTTAACTGCTATATACAGTGGGTGTTCAGTATAATTTACTAGGTTGGACTATTTCTCCTCCGTGAAGATGTTCCCCTATTGTATTTTTTATTTTTCCCTTCACACAGCAGATAAAGGGTTTTACAACCTTGCCTTCTGTGTGTTTTCCTAAAAGCTCTCAAAACTGGTATTGCTGGGAAAACAAAATAGCATTTATCTGTACTAACAGCAAAGGCAATGTCAAACGTGTCACGTTCTTTGGCAAAGTACCCAACTTACGTAGGCAATGAGTTCCGAAATGGTAATTACGTTCCTGGTTAATCATTTTTTAAAAAACCAGCATTATGGGCCTTTGCTGTCTGTTTAGATTTTGCCTATGGAATAGCTTGACAGGGTATTGAGGGATGGTCCTACAGCGCTGGCTTGGAGGCACCTGCATGCCTCTGCACACCTAGGTCCTTGGGTGTCTATTCCTGGAAATTTGGACTTCAGCAAAAACATTTTAAAGGAACAATAAATGCTGGGAGGAAGGGCTGAGGAAGACTATCCCGAGGATGCTTGCTCATTATAAAAAACAGATAAACTGGTGTAACGACAGGGAGCTGGCATTATGTCTCCTTCCACCTGTAAAGGTGTGCTCCAAGGAGGTCTCTGCATGGTGATAAGCCACCACCACACTACAAAAAACCCAAGCAGAGGCATGTCTGAGCCCGGCAAAGGGGCTGCTGGAGATACTCACGGGTGAAGCTGGATATTAAGGCAGAGCTGGGCTTGGGCTCTCCGTGGGAGTTCTCTTCGTCCGACTCCCAGCCCGAGGATGCCGAGGAGGAGAGGGGGGAGCAGGAGGAGGAGGAGCAGTAGGTACTGTCATCCCCCAGCTCTTCGTACTTCCTTTTCAATACTCCACTCATGGTGACGCCGTATTTTTCATATAACTGGAAAACAAAGGAGAAAAGCAAAATAAAGTGAGGGAAACGCTGGCGGTTTCTGGTGATGAGCAGGATGGCTTTAACCCCCAGCAAGCCTTCTCCGCCAGGTCCATCTGGCCATGCAGGTGTGATTCCATAAGTGCTCCCCCCAAAACCCCACACCTTACTCCCCTCTCTGTGCACACCTGCTGGATTTCTCTCCCATTTTCCGACGCTGCAGAAAAACTATGGGAGACACCACACTGTCCAGAAACCAATTCCATCAACACAAACGTTATCAAACAATAAGTATTACGCTTTGCTTTCTAATTCTCTGATGTTAACTCCTTGCCCAGATCGCTTTCTATGCAGTTACAGCTTTAACGTCTTGCTAATTACAAAAATAAGCCAGTTTGCAGAGAACAATCTGTTGGCATGATTTACGTGCTACAGCCCCCTGGGGAAACAGACTTATTAAATGAAGCACTGAAATACAAATATATCAACTGTGAAGAACAGCCCTTCTCCTCACGGTGCCTTTCATAGTCAGTCCCCCATTCAATAAGCTATTCTTGTTGAGGCTGGGTTATGTATCAAGCATAGTAGCAATTAAAAACAACGCAGCTAATTAAAAACAAAAGGAGCTCTGTACTTGCCTAGATTCCTAAATTTCCTGCGTGCTTTTCCCCAGCTCATCTTTAAGAAAAATAATAATAATAAAAAAAAACCAAACCAAAACTAACTCTGTTGCATCTTTTAACCTTTGCTTTCAGGAAGTTTGTGGGGTTCTTTTGTCTCCTGAAATTGCACAAAAGCTACACGCTTTGCCTGCAACGAGCTAAAGGATATCAGAGCTTGCCTAACCTGGGGTGCTCCTGCATAGACAATGGACTGTTTCTCCTTTGAGATGCTGGCAACACCACAGCAAATGCCCCTGCTTCTGCTAAGTCACTGCCACCTTATTTTGAAACCAGTAAGCCATACCCAAAGCTGAGCACCAGGCTGCTGCTGGAGAAGTGACTTGCTTTGACCCCATCCCACTGAGCTTCAAGGCAAAACCATGGTGAGAGAGACGCAGCCCCAGCCCAGAATCTCCTTCCAGCAAGGAGGAGAGAGCCCCAACATCATGAGCTTCAGTAAGACCACAGGTAATACACAAAACCTGAAGCATCCCTAAAATTTGGATGGCACTAGGACAGACACATACAGCCCTGGGCCGGTGAAAGTGCAGATACAAGGGTGCCAGACACCAGGGATGGGGACCCACCAGCTGAAACTCCTCCACCAGCCAAATTTGTTATTTGTAACCGTAGCACTTTCTCACCCTCTTTTGCATGTCTGAAGTTAATTTAAGTCTCTGAAAAAGAAGAAAAACCACGAAACCCGCCCTCCTGACAGCCCTGAGCAGGCGGCACAGAAACCACACTGGCTCCAAGACTTCCCAAGGATGGGATTTTCAATGTCTCAAAGGTGCCGCACAGGAACATGGAGCAGGACAGGAGCACACACTGTGCCTTCAAAGCCCTGCGCCAGCCCTCGTTTAATTATGTTTACCAACAGCTTCCCAGGAGACAATAGTCCCCTAAAAGGTCAAAAAAATCCCTGGATGAAGCAGTTCCTTGGCCTGAAGAAGTTAATCATTCACTGCAACGCACGCCCATGGGGGCTGGGGGGAGGTCATCCCATCCCATCCCTCCTCGTCCTCCTCAGCAGCCCCAGAGCTGCAGGTGGTTTTGCCACGGAGGGGTTGTTGTTTCTTTGGCCTTAATCCAAAACAGATGGGGTGGATTTGGCCACCCTCCAGCCCCAGCAGCACATGTCCTACCTGACACCTGGATTAACCCCTTTCCTGCCTGTGCCCCAGCGAAGTAGAGCTTGCAGGCAGCCAAGACACCCAAACCAGCTACCTGGCTGCATTTACAAATCTTTATTTTAAAGATTTATTTATTTTTGTGCATTCTGCTCTGTCTCATGTTTGCCTTAAGAAACAACTGGGAGCAAAGAAACCCTCCAAATCCATGGCAGGGGTCCGAATCAAAGCCTGGGCTGCAGCCAGAGGTTTGCTCATCCCAACTGATCCCATTGTCCACTTGGAGCGGGCAAAAACTTTGCAAAAAAATCCCACACCTGGCTTGGAAGAATATCAGTTCATGCTGCTGAGCAACCACTCGCTGCTCCAAAGGACACCTCTGATGCCACTGTCTAGCCAAGGGAGTGAGAAACCAGCTCCCCGAAAAGCCCCTAGGACACATGTCCAACGGGCAAACGCCCTCAGAGATGCAATGTTGACCACATCCAAGCCCTGCGGGAGACACCTGAGGGTGATGGAGCAGCCGAGATCACACTGCTGAAACAGGGATAACTCCCAGGTCTGGACCAAAACCACCAAACCCCACAGAGCATCCATTTATGCTGGGATTTACCTGGTCTGCAGGACTCCTAGCAAAGCCAGAAGGTGGACATGGCGATGCTGCCGTGATGCAGCCACAATGCTCAGGTCACCGGCAAACCCACGAGCCGTGTCATCTTCCCCCAAACCACACAGCAAGAAAAAATGAAGCGTTTTCCTCAAGCGAGCTAACTGAATTAACACAACCACCAAGCCAGAGCCAAGACAAGCTACGTGTAAGACGGTGCCATTTTATTTATCTTTTTTTTTTTTCAACACTATCATTGCTGATTAACCACGTCTGGCAGAAGGACGAAGGGAGGTGTGTGCATCTCCCATCTATCAGAATAAGTCAAACACATAGGAAAAAACCCCACCTTTGGCATGCCGTCCTACTCAAAACACCTATTGTTTTGTTCATGCTAAGGAGATGTCATCCAAACACGTTTCTCCATTAATGGGAAAAAGCTGGTGAACCTGTTGCCCACCAGGCAAAACACATTAATTCCCCCGTCCCTGTAACACCTTCCCCCTCTTTGCTGATTTATGGCTGCGACGTTTTCCAGGTGAAGTTTTCAAATCCTTCTCGGGAGCTTTACGCAACATAGTGGGGCTGCACCCATTGGCGTCTACTTGTATCCACCCCCAAAAAACCTTCCAGACAGAGGTCTCGCTGCCAAGGCAAAGACAATCCTCTCCTCCCCTCCTCGCCGAAGCACTCGGGAGAAGAATTCACACCAGCAATTTGGATGCTGCCTCGAAAGCCATGTCACACAAACTGCTGGCCACTCAGCCAAAAAAAAAAAAACCCCAGGGGCCAATTCAGACAGAGCGAGGGTATTTTAATTGCAGTAATTCCGCAAGTAATCTTAAATCCACATTGGTGTCTTCCAAAGAAGTCGCAGAAGTGTGCACAGCAGCTTTAAAAAACCCTCCAACACATATATATAAATACTTCTATATCTGTGCTTGCCATTGCAAATGTCTGCAGGCACAGGATTTTGCCCCCTTCTTTTTCTCTCTCTCTTTTTTTTTTTTTTTTACATAACCTGAAATAAAATAATCCTATCTCCCTTTTAGTTGCCAAAAAAGACATTCTGTTCTTGGCTAAGACTTCTTACTCATCTATTTTACTGAAAACAGCTTTTGGAACAAGTACATAATGCAATGGATCAAACCCGCAGGAATTCCTCTCTGGCACCAGAACTCCCACTATCCTGGGAATACTTTCTAACAAATATTTAGCCCAGATGTGCATTCCTTTCTTTTTCTCTCCCTCCTTTTTTTTTTTTAAAAGCATTAAAGTT
>VZZY01014543.1:99574-278701 GCA_013400335.1 Eurystomus gularis
CGGCTTCCTGCCGCCCCCGGAGGGGCGGGGCGCTGAGTCAGGGCCCACGCCCCGCCCACGGACACGGCCCCGCCCACGGACACGGACACGCCCCCTCGCGGCTCCGAGGGGAGCGGGGGTGTGGGGGGAAGAGGGGCCGTTTGGCGGGAACGCCGGGAGCCCCGGAGGGTTTGGGAGCCACAGGGGGGTTGGAGACTCGCGAGTGGACGTGGGTCCCACGGGGAGGTCTGGAGATGTGTGCTGGGGACGCGTGGGCACAGCTTGGACCCTGAGAAGGACACAGCTGGGACACTGTGGGAGGTTAGGGCCCCGCAAGGGTTTGTGGATCCACGAGCGTGGGTTGATCCGTGAAGGGGGTTGGAGCCCCACGGGGAGTTTGGGACCCACAGGCAGGCTGGGTGCTGAGAGGGATGTGGGCCTCACAACAGCTTTGGGCCCCACAGGCAATGGCCCCACGAAAAGGATTTGGACCTTGCAGGGTGCCTGGGACACGCAGACAGCCTTGGACCCCAAAACGGGTTTGGGCCACACAAGGAATTTGGAACCCGTGAGCAAGGCTTGGAACCCAAAACAATCGTGGGCCTCACTGCGGGGCTGGCCCCACAGGGATTTGGGATCCACACAGAATTTGGGACTCACCAGCAACGTTTGGCCTTCACAAGGGATCTTGGCCCTGTAAAGGGTTTGCATCCCACAGGGAAGGCTTGGCGTCCAAAAGGATTTTAGATCCAAAAGCAGAGGTTGGCCCACAAGGAAGTACTGGCCCCCTAGAAGGCTTTGGCCCTTCACAAGGTGGTTGGGATCCAGAAGCAAGATTTGGCCCTCAGAAGCGTTTCTGGATACCAAGGTGTCGCGGTCGGGCGCGCAGAGGTCCGACCACCTCCCAAAGGGAGAAGGGTTGAGGGTTTGGCACCTACACCAAAGGCTTGGGCCCCAAAAGGGATTTGAGCCGCATAGGGGTTTTGGGCCCCACAAGTAAGGCTTGGATCCTAAAAGGGGCTTTGGTCTCATGAGAGGTTTGGGATGCACAAGCAAGGTTTGGCCTCTTGAAAGGATTTGTGCCCACCTGAAGAGGCTTGGGGCATGGCAGCAAGGCCTGGCCCTGGAAGGAAACTTTGGGTCTCTGGAAGGGATGGGGATTCCAAAGGGGTTTGATCCCCAAAAGGTGTTTGGGCCCTACAGGCAAAGTATGATCCCTCAGGAGGCTTTGAGCCCCCCAAAGGAACTTGGGCCCCGTGGGCAAGGGTTGACCACTAAAATGGGTTTGAGCCCCACAAGCAAGAGTTGTCACCTAAAGGGGGTCTCTGAAAGGGACTTTGGCCCTTTAAGCGGGGCTTGGCCCCAGAAGGATTTAAAGACTCACAGGCAAGAGACATGATGTTTTGGGAAGTTTGTTTCCCACTGGGATGCGAGGGATGTCTGGGAGCCAGCACCAGGTCACTCCCCAGCTCTGGCCACTGCAATGTTCAGCTGAGGATCTCCACACGCTTTCCATTGACCACCAGGAACTTTCAGAGAGCTGTGCTGCTGGGATTAAACATCTTGCAGCAGTAGGCGAGGTACAGGCTGACCTGGCATTGCTCAATCTTGGCTCTTGGCTGGATTTTCACCAAATGAGCTGGAGCTGGGCCAACAGCCCGTGGCATGGTCAGAGTCCTTGGCCTATGAAGCTGCCTGCTCTCAGGGCAGCTCTTTAAAACGTAGCCCAGCTGTACCCCGCTGTGTTTGAGTACAGCCAAGCTGCAGGAGTCCCTGTGTGGGACAGAGTCCATGGAGGTGGGAGGAGTTGTTTCCTCCAGCCCTATGGAGGAGCCTGCAGATGGCTGTACCAGAGTCTCCTCAACTCCACCTCTGCATCCAGCCTCTAAGGGGCTGCTCACCCCCTTCCTGTATCAAGGTCCCACTTTGATCCTTTACTTGCCATAGCTTTGACTCAAAATCAGACAGAATCAGGTCGGAATTGCCTTGGCCAAGAAGGTAGATGAGGCTGGATTGGGGTGGGGAGGGTTTTCCCCTAGAACACGTACCCCAGTGCTCCAAGGTGCTTCCCACACAGTGCTGCAAGCTGGGATGCTGGACCCCTTTGCAGGTGAGAGCTTCAATGTGGTACAGCTCCTTTAGAGCAGACCTAATCTGGTGAGTCACCCTTAGTCCCTTCACCAGTCCTTTCAAACTTGGGCTGAAATGTTGGAGAAAAAAAATAATCTGGTGAGGAAAAAGCTCTTCTCTAACACCAAAGCCACAGCCAGTTTGGTACCACCATGTGAAGTGGTGCCACTAGGAATCATCTCCACTGTTCATGGTCAGATTGGGCACCTTCCAGAAGAGACACTTGTGTTACAAAACCAAGCAGAAACACACCAAAAAGGACAACCCATGCTCATAAATAGAACAACTCCCTTACCCCAGCGCGTATCAATGATTCCCACGGACAGGACAGTCCTACTGGTTGCCCTAATGGCATTGCTGCAAGAGCAGAAGACAGCAGTGGTGTGTCAGCGTGAGCGACCAGGGTGGACTGAGAACATCTTCAGGCTGATTTTGCTGCTATCCTTGGTGTAACTCCATAACCCCATGGTTGCCCCACACTTCTCCTCTCCAGATGCTTCATCTCAGTACCTGGCTCACCTCCCTGTGTCTCTCTCCCCAGCCCATGAAACAATGGCGACAACTCCCACCCATACAGAAGCATGAGAGCGATGGGTTGAGAGTTTACTTCAAAGACGCAAATATCGTGGAGGCAATACGTCATTCTAGATGGTGCCCTGGTGACGGGTGGGTCTTGTCTTGGAAGCACGATGGCCTTCCTGAATATGCCGGTGTACAGCCCTCGACCGCCAAAGGGGTGGTTTTCCTGAGGTTTCATTTACCATGTTTGGACACGGCCATGATTAATATTTCCTAACAGGAAGACGTCATGTGTGCAGGCTTTCCTCTTCAGGGTTTTGGTCGAGGGTGACCAAGTTCAGGTTATACACCGGCTCCTCACTTCCTCTGCCTCGGAGACCACACCCCGGGCTGGCTGCTGCCTCCCCACCAGCCTGGCAGCCACCCACTGCTGAGCCCTAACAGGTCCTGGCGCCAGTGAGGTCTCACCACACAGCCCCTGGGGACCTGGAGAGCTTCGATATGAGGGGACCAGGACAGGAGACCACCTATCTATACACCGTGTCTGTGAGAGGAAGTGGGGGGGTCATCTGTCACCATTCCCAAGCTGAGTTTGGCATGAAACTCTGGGTATGGGGGAAATGGCCGGCAGGGCTGCCGGCGACCTCCAGGTTACACATTTTCTCTCTGGCTTTTATTAGTTTTAATGAAAACGAAGCCACTGTGAGATTGAGTCCCATGTGGGGCAGAAATTATTTAGTGATTCAATCAGGCGGTGAACAATTCTGACCCTGAGCTGCCCATATTCGTGTGTGTGTGAAAGAGAAGGGGGGTTTGAAACAAAACTTTCTGGCTCTTCTTCTCAAGCAGTATTTTTTTGGTCTTAAAATCACCTTAAAAGCACTATGGTGTAACTAAGTGGAAGCTTACGCAGAATGATAAAGAATCCTCAACCAATATAAGACGTTTTCCTGTGTAGGTTGAAAGAAATATTTCAGTTTGACTCAACGCTGTAGTGTCTTCGAGCCTCCTTCCTCCAACAAATGAATTCAAGAGAACAAGAAAAAACAAAACAAAACAAAACAAAACCTGTTTCTCTTTAACCTGAGCCAGGTTGGTTTGGTTTTGAACAGGGCTCTAGGAGCATCCTCCTGTCCCTGGGCAGCCCCTGCGCCCAGGAAAGCCCTCGCTCCTTTGGCAAAGAGCTGCTGGCAGCACTGGCCTGGAGCTGGTTTCTCTGGCCGGGCGCCATGCGAGTGCTGCTCCGGCGGGAGGAAATTCCCTGCTGACCGGCTGCGGCAGGGATAAGTGTCCTGGCAGCGAGCGGCAGCCGCAGAGCAAGTGCGGGGAGTGGGGAGCCCAGCGGGAAAGGACCGGAGGGAGATGCTGTGTAATATACGGGGTGGTGAGATCAGAGGTGTGAGTTGGATGAGCTCTGGATGTCCTCACTGCCTGCTTTGTGCTTGCCCTGCAGTGGGAGAAGCACTTTCCTTGGAGTAAAAAGCCTCTTGGTGCTTGGGGATGGAAAAATCGGGAGCACGTGGGCTTGGAGATACAACTATTTTTCCTTATTTTATATGCGCATCTCAAGCGTGGTTCTGAGAGGACTTGCCAGATGTATCTGGCTGTGGATGTGTTGCTGGGTGCTGTAGCAGCCCATCTGAGAATGAAGATGCGGGGACATGGGAAAAGAAACCACTGCAGAACCAACCCTGCTTGAGCAATCGCATGTCCAGCATCAGCGCTGACCAGCCCCGTGGCTCCGACTCACCCCGTGGCCACGACTCGTCCTGTTTCACATTGAGATAAAATGGACTCTTTGCTTTTACAAGGCGTTGTGCAATCGCGGTGAACTGCGGCGGCTGCTGGTGGGCTGCCTGTCTTGGTGCCAGGGTTCCTTCCCACCCAACCCGTCTGAAACACAAGTCGAACTAGGGCTTTGAGTTGTTTTGGCGTTTTTCTTTTAGCCCTGAAAGATGGACATGAAAGTGGGAAATCAAAGACTTCCCTTCAGCCGTGCTCTGGGCTGCTCCCCTACACTGGGAACAGTGGGAGGGATGCAGCTGTGCTGGGACAGCCTTGGGCGAGTGAGTCTGGCCATGCAGATGTGATGGAAGGTGTCCTGTGGTTTCCTCATTGATTTTATCCCAGCACAACTCCATCAGCTGCGAAGCCGCTGCTGATTTGAGCCGAGGCTGGAAGCCAGTCGGATCTATAGCATTTAAGGCCCTATATGCTGTGTTGGTATATACCTGCTGGGTAATTATTTATGCATTTACTGAAACGTGCTTTCTCTGTGCATTTCGCCATGCTGTCAATCCTTGATAGAGACTTCGTAGCGCGGCGCTCTCCTGAATGTATAGACACCGCTGGAGAGAGATGGAGAATATGACCTGTTTGCTGTGGAGTGCTGATACAATTGTTCGATTCCCAGCAAACACGCAGAACTCATCAACCTGAGCGAATAAGTGTTAATTTAAAATGCAGGCATGAAATGGAAATTGTGAAAGGGCCGTGTAGCTCCAGCCGCTCACCAGCAACGGTTAGCGGCAGGGAAAACAGCTAGGACCAAAAAAGCATGTTATCAAGACAGCTGAATTCATGTGGGCCACCCGTGTCCTCGATTAACCCAACTCATAGTTCACTTTGGTGTCAACAGAAACCCTTGCACCGTGGTTTGGAGGTGGGAAATGCAGGAGCGCTGTGTTTTTTGCTCCTTGGCATTTTGTGACTCGTCTAGTTTTAGCGCTGAGACGTCTCAAGTGATGGGACTGTTGCAATTCCTCTTTCAAGGGTATCGCTCTGGCACGATAATTAAATCTCTGGCTTTCAAGCGTAATTGCCAATGACAGTGCCTTCGAAGCTGGTTTTTATGCTCGACTGTTCTGTCTCCTGGCAGAAAGAGCTTCTGGAAAAATAAAGAGGCCAGGGAAGAGTTGTGAGCAGCAGCAAAGGCAAGAAGCAGCAATACAGACTCCCTCCTTCTCCTCAAGAAGGGGCCACAACTCTCCCTGAACACTGAGGTGGCCCAAAATAGGTCGCAGTTCTGGATGCCGAACAGACCCTGAAGGAAATGGGAGCTTACAGTACAGCTCCATCAGTCCCAGGCTTGTTGGAAAATGGTAATTTTTCAGCACTAGGACCTGTCTCCTGCTCCAGGTTGGTAATTGGTGGTGTTGGCGGCGAGCCAAGCAGCACTCGCAGCTCTGTCTTGAGAGGACAAAAAGCTCCATTACTTTATGCTCTCTAATTCTCCCAAGGTGTGCTGCTGTCTATCAATGGAGTCGCCATGAGGTAATAGGAATTACAAACCTCCCCAGACTTATTTGTCTGAAAGCGTTTCTTGTAAAAATAATTATGTGAGTCTCCGGAACTGTGGTACAGGAGAGTGGCAGAAGAGAAAGTTTGTAAATTAAAATGCAACAAAAGGCTCTTTATCATAAACCACGAGGTAGTCTGGACGAGAAGGTTATTTCCCTACTGTTGGGTTGGCTGGTGGCAGCTTTTAGAGAGAAAAAGCAATTTTTGTTGTCTGTTTGTCACTTTGCAGTGAAGCTGCTCTAGACTCAGATCTGGTTCGTTCCTTACCCTTCCATGGTCTCTCCCTGTGCACTTGGGTAAGCCACCACCCTGTCCCTTTGGCAGCTCACAATGGGGACATCACAACTCCGGCCTCATTAGCTTTGCCTGGCTGCAGACTGGGGACAGGGCTTTGCCTGCAGGCCCCTGCAGGCCCCTGCCCTCCTTGCAAGAGGCCTCCTGAAGCCTTCATCGCACCCAGCAAAACATCATCCAGAGCAAACGTATTTGCAGTGATGTGACAGACGAGCTCTGGAGGAAATACCTGAGCTGTCTGAAAAAATTACTACCTGCCCTGTCTCTAGCAAAGGCAGATGAGTTGACTCCGGCATCTCAGCAGGAACCTATTTTGATGCAAAGCTGGAGCAAATGGGCCAGACTGTGAATGGGAACATCTGGGGCACCTGCACACCTGGCCCCGCAGCTTCCAGGGTGAAGGCTCCAGCACAGGGAGGGCTGCAGGCTCCTGGATGGCTGTGGTGGCTCCTTAGGCCACCACAAGTTCTCATTTTGGAGCAGAGAAGCAATAAAAAATGCTGTTTCTGTGTCACCAAGAGCTGAAGCAGCATTTGGTGGCCACAGCAGCCGCGGGTGATACTTCAGTGTTTTCTTCTCAGTGCCAGAGCACCAGATAATGGTGCTGGTTTAAAAATGGAAGCTACCAAAGGGCATCATGTCTCTTTTAGCATGCAGGTTTTATCTGTGAGCTGTCGCTACCCTTCTGACACTTGCAGGATGTCCAGGGCCACTGGGTTTTAGTGTCAGATCCTGGTGGCATGGAAAATTTGCTCTGAAAAGGGTACGTTCATGGAATTAAGTACGGAGAGTTATTTATTATTTGCCTTTGCTGGTGGTTTATGGGCTTGGTGACAGGTCACGATCCTGCTTGTGATCAGCACTGGGGCTTCTGAGCCAAATTAATGTCTGCTGTAAAGCTGTTTAACTCCCTATAAGGCCACTGGCGTAACTGCCAGGTCCGAGGGTCTTGGTGCTCCCCAGTATGACTGTGCCACCTTCATTGCTCCCTGGGGAGCAGGACCTGGATCTTAATCCCGGTTTTACCAGTGGGAAACAGGTGCACCAAGCTGGGGCCATCCTTTTGGGGAAGGATGGGTACAGGCACAAGGTTTTGGGACTGAGCCAAGCCAAGCTCCTCTAATGTCAGTGCAGTGGGTAAGCTCCAGAAACAGGGAATCTGAATGACCCTGTTCAGGAGCTCAGGGCTTTGTACAGGAGTCCTAAACCCTCACTGCAGGCACCTACTGAACACATGCGCTGGGAAAACTACCGCTTGATAGCTTATGGCAAAATATTGATCCCAAACAGGCGACCTTTAAATTCTGGAGGCTTGACCCCAGAGGACCTGGGAGCATCCACCTCTTCTGCCATCTGCAGCAAGGAGCCAACTGCATCAGTTTTACTCAAGTAATTTGTGACTGATACGGGCTTTTCCTCTTGGCCTTCCCTGCATGAGGGGACATCTTTATTTTTGGGGATGTTCGCCATCAAAAGTGTGTATGTCTCCTAAAGTCTGTGGTACTAATGGTCCTGGAGGACAAACCCTTCTGACTCACACACTAACTATGCAAAGGTGTTAGGGACCTGGACAGCCCCACAAAGTAACCCATCCCTAGTGTAGCAGAGAGGGTGATTGGGCTTTGATGTATCTTACCTCATCTGAAGGTTCTTTTCCTCAATCATCCTGTAAAACCAAGGAGCTGCATTTATGCTTCTGCCCCTTTACCTTCCCCAAAGTGTAAAGATGAAGAGATATCTATAAGCACTTACAGATACACTCACTAACATAATGGTGGCAGAAACCTCTGTAAGATAAGAGGATAGATGATTGACACCCCATTTAACAAGAGGCTGAGAGGGAGCCAGGGAGATGAACATTGTCCTGCTGGGGCCAAAATGTCCACAAACTCTTAGGAAGTTGAAGCAGCTTGGCCAAGTCCAGCTTAAGCACAACCATGCTGCAATTCAGAGAGGATTCAGGAAGGGCAATAAACCCAGGTCCTTTTGGTTTCCATTCTGGTTTTCGAGCTCCTACACATTTGCACATGCAAGCTTTTCTCCTCAACTGTGGCAGCTGCAAGAATGAGTTCCCTCCTCCAAACGACAGCCAAGATTGCCAAGTAATGACTCGACCTCAGGAGACTGACTTCTAAGAAAAGTACCACAAATGTGGCAGTTTCCCTACATCGGCAACGTGCACATGCATGTCAAGACATGGGGTTTAGAGGAAGGCTTTGGTAGGACAGCACTTGCTACACGCAGTCTGGAGGGCAATGAAAAGAGGAGGGTTTTTATTTCGAAAAAACACTATTTATTTTATTTCTGAAATCAATCCACTCAAGGCAACTGAAAGAAAAGAATAAGATTAAAAAGGAGGCAGAGTTTAATTCAAAAAGTTAATGTTGCAGGTAGCCTAAACGAGCTTTTTAGGACTCAAATTCTCCCCACAGGTGTGATTTTCTATTCATCCATCAACCTGAGGAATCCCTTCCCTGCCCAGCTCTACCCACGGTGCAGTCAAGGTTGTATCATGCACGCTGGAGAGCATCACTGCTTTAACCCCACAGAAAAACACTGCAGGGGAGAAATAGTTCTTTAAGTCAAGCATTATAATTTAGTAACAGGTTTATAAAAATCTTATTAGAAGATTATTTTTTAAAGTCCGTTTTACACAGCCGTTGCCCTTCTGCTGCTGTCTAATCCTGGAAAATCTCGGTGGATGAGTCATTTGCACTTACTATCTATTACACCCTCTTATTATAAGCCTGAGTGTGTTTGCTTCAAATAATATCCATAGAGCCATAATAGTGCCGTAAAAACTCACAGACCTCCCCTTTTGGAGTCTCTTTTGCTGTTGGAAGAGAGGTGTCTCAGTGTGGTTTCATGAGGTGGTTCTGGTGCAGAGGGGGACTTGGGGAGCATTTTATTTGGAAATAGCCTATAACTTCATTCCTCCAGTCCTGATCCTTATAAAGAGGCTTTTAATGCATGTCTTTTGGGTTTGGTAGGTCAGAGATACATCACTGAGGTTCAAGGATTTGCAAAGGATGTTCCTACTTCGTAAAGGCAACCTCACGCACCAGCTACTGGTATCTATGTGCTTCCACATCGTGACTAGGAAGATATCACCTGGAGCACTGCATCCAGCCCTGGAGCCCTGAGCACAAGGAGGACATGGACCTGTGTGAGAGGGTCCAGAGGAAGGCTACAAAGATGATTGGGGGCTGGAGCACCTATCCTATGAGGACAGGCTGAGACAATTGGGCTTGTTCAGCCTGGAAAAGAGGAGGCTCCAGGGAGACCTCATTGTGGCCTTCCAGTATCTGAAGGAGGCCTACAGGAAGGCAGTCCCTACATCTCACAAGGGCCTGTAGTTATGGGACAAGGGGCAGTGGGTTCAAACTAGAAGAGGGGAGATTTAGATTGGAAATTAGAAGGAAATTCTTCACTCTGAGAGTGGTGAGACACTGGAACAGGTTGCCCAGGGGGGCTGTGGATGCTCCATCCCTGGAGGTGTTCAAGGCGAGGTTGGATGGGGCCTTGAGCAACCCTGTCTGGTGGGAGGTGTCCCTGCCCATGGCTGGGTAGTTGGAACTAGGTGATCTCTGAGGTCCCTTCCAACCCAAACCATTCTATGATTCGATGATCTGGCAGTAGTGCATCAGGGATATCTGAGGGCCACCTTCTTTGGTTTCTTGGTTTTGATATCTGAAAGCTGTTGAGTATTAAATGTGACTTCAAGGACTAGGATCCTTGCATCTTTGCCTTGTTTGGCTTCAGGACATGATGTTCCTACGTCCATACAACCATTGAAAAGAGGGTGAAGAAGAACCTGATGCAAGGACAACAATGTCTGGGGCCGTGTTGGTTAGCAGTAGGGGCAAACACTGTCATGTAATTAAAAAAAATATATTGGTAGATATAAAGTATGGTTTGGTCACAGCTTTCATTCCCAGCAGTGTCCTCTCCCTTTATCAGTTGGCGAATTTTATCATCGCTTTGGTGATGCAGCCACCATGCCACATTCGAAGCCCCAGGTGTGCAGCAAACCTTCCATCAGCCCATCCTCCTCCTTCTCTTGCCCACCCAGGTGGACTGACAGGGGACAGGGGCATGCAAGGGAGCTGCCCTGTTACCCTGTGGGCTCTCCGTGGTTGCACAAACCATGTTCTCCTGGCATCCTGGAACGACCCTTTCCTGTGGGACGGTTGCCCAGGAGTCAAGGGAAGGGATTGGCTCTGAATGTAACTACAGGAGAGGGAAAAAAAAAAAAAGAAAGCACATTCAAGGTTTAAAATCACACTTGCTGCAGGGGATGTTTCTGTTGGCAGAGTTGCCAGAACCGGCATAAATGATTCAAAACATTTTGTTAAACGAAATTCTCAGATGATGTCAGAGCTGAGGCTGCTTTAGCAAAACCAGAAAAGAAGGAAGGTCGAAACCAAAAAGAAGAAGAAGAAAAAAATTACACCATTTGACAGGGAGGGATTAGGAGCTTAAAATTGTATTTATAGGCTATCCAAATATTTGAAAGCTTGGAAATTCATAGTTCCAGTGCTTTAGCTCAGCTCTAGGGTCCTGCCAGCCTCTTAGAGTAAGTCACGCAACACAGCCAGCTGGGCTGGACTCACTGAACTTGCAAAGCCCATTTTCTGTTAATGACCTCAGCTCCCATTTCCTGCAGGCTTACAAACAAATCCCGCCACCTTTGTGTGCCTCAGTTTCTCCCTCTGTCAAACCCAGACAATTCTGTGCTCTGCCAAACGCTTCGAGATTTGGCACTGAGAAGAGCAGGGCAGCGTTTTGGTCTCGTCTCTCACGTGGGCCAGCACCTGTGCTGCGTGGGTCCTCATGAAATAGGAGACTGATCATTCAAAGATGAACAGCAGCTCTTTGCCTGGCCTTTTTTTTTCACACTACCCATTTATGCTGGACACAAAAACCCCGTGGCTGAGGACAACGCTGTTGAGATGCTGTTCTCTTTCATGCCTGTTGCACCTGCCTCTTTCTTCAGGGCTGTGCAAAATAACCACGTCTTTGTCACAGCTCTGCTTGCCCCCTTCATCTTTACTGATTAACAGGTCGTAATCCTCTTTTAGTGAAAACATAACCATGCCCACAGCTAGAGGATTCAGATATCACCGACGGGAAGATTATAACCTCTTAGTCCGAACATGGAGAGTGAGGCAGACTGTCAGAACAGGAGCACTTGTTAAGAGGAAAATCAATGGTAAGCTGTTTGAGGAGGAAAAAATAAAAGCCCAACCACCACAAACGCATAAAACATAGGCTTCAGTGCTCCAGCTTTGTATAAGCCCAAATTAAATGTGACCATAATAAAATGTTTACTTTCCTTGGGTTTACCCAGTAGAAAGGAGATTCCAATTTGCTGTAATGCGTGTGACAGGACAAGTGTTGGGTCTAGTTTGTGGTAATATGGTTGCTGTTATTAAGTTTTGCTATAAAATACTTCAATACTTTCCCCTCTTCTTTTTGGAAGAGTAAACTGGCTAATTGCAAAATGTCAGTCGGGGCGGCAGCCTTGATTAGTTACATCCTTGCTGAGGAGTCGTGGTGGCTCATGAGGGTTTGTGAGATGGGGAGATGGAGTGTCCTGCCCCTTCTCTTCCTTCTGTTTCACCTTGCAAAAGTCCCATGCTGGGACTGAAGGGAGATTCCTGCAAATCTTAGGCACATCCCTTAACCTACCGTCTTCTTGATGGTCTGGGCAGCACTTTTCTTCTCACCCCCACTATTTGTAAGCGTCCTCCAGCATGAACCCGATTGCATGAGCATCCAGCCTTGTGCGTCAGGGAGCAATCGTATCATAGAATTGTAGAATGGTTTGGGTTGGAGGGGACCTTAAAGGCCGTCTAGTTCCATGGGCAGGGACACCTCCCACTAGATCAAAATCCTACACTCTGCAATTAGCCTGCAATGTAGAGAGTACTCGTTACTCCCGTGGTTTTAGGACGATGCTGCTGCTGTGAGTTTCTGAGCAAGGGTGCACTGAAGCACGGGTGACCCTGCAGCTCTGTTCCCTCTCTGGAGCCAGGTTCGCTGTAACCAGCCGCTTTTACCAGTCACCAGAGAGACACAGAGTTAACAATAAATAATGAAAAAGAACTAGATTTCCTTTGTTATGCAGCTCATTGAATGAGGTTTCCCACATCTGTAGAACTCACCACATCTTTTATGAGATTTGACTGTCAGCAAGATGTTATGAATCCCAGATGTTAAAATATGGATTTATTTATAACTCAGAGCTTATAATAGAGCACTCAAAAAGATTGTATCCAGCCCCTCTCCTCAAAAGATCTTCCTGAAATAAAAGACTTAGCTTTTATTATTTTTTAATTATTCTTGCTACATGATTTATCTTTGCTATTACCTCTTTAAATGTCCTTTAATGGCTGTGGCTTTAGGACTGGTGTGCTTTGGGCTTCAGGGAGCATTGGGCAAGGAGAGCTGAGCACTGAGTCTCCCATCCCGAGCGAGAGTGCTGCTGTTCAGAGGCTGGAGGGCAGAGCAGGGAGAGGGGCAGCGTGGGGGAGATTCAGCCCCAGGAGTTCCTTGGCAAAGTCATCGGTGGAAGGCACAGCCAACTCTGGGCACCTGCGAAACTTGGAGCTGGAGGTGTTTGGTATCTATTGCAGTCCCAAGGAAATGCTCTGGTCAATAAAAGAGCGGTTCCTCACAGCTGGTGACCATTACACCGAACACAGCTTTGGACATGCTGCAGCTGCTATTCTGCCGGAAGATGGAAATGTTTTTGGAACTGCTTTTGGAGCATTTGTTCCACTAATGCTTTCTCCCTCCCTCCTCTTGCCTCTTACTTTTCAAATCAGTGCAGGAAAAACCTGCAAGTGAAAGAGGAGGGGTCCCTCCATGGGCAGAAGCTACCTTGAGGTCAGGGTGCAAATATTACTCTGAATTAATACCCCAGCAACGCCTTCATGTCCTGAATGAAGTTTGCAGTGCTCAGAGCTCTGCACTTGCATGTAACAAGAGGCACACTCCGTCACAACCATCCCACACTGTAAACAGAGAGGACAGGTCTGAAGGGAAGTATAAAGAGTCTCATTTTGCACATGAGGAACAGAAAGTCAGTGGTTTTGCCCCAGTTCACACAAGAAGCTGGCAGCAGTCTCAGAACCATGAGAGAGTGGCAGTGGTGGCTGAGAGCAGCCCTCCTTCCCATCCTCCCTGCCACCTCCTTCTGCCATGGCAGCCTGTGCTGCTATCTTCTTCAAGCACCTTGTCTAGATTTGGGAAACCTTGTCTCCCATTCCTCTCTCCTTTTTTTTTCCAAGCTGGGTCATCTCCTGAGTCCAGTTAGGAGAATGGCTTTGGTGCAGAGATAGCATCTGGCCAAGTGCAACCATGTCATCAACCCCTTGGATGTCATCACTTGAAAGATAAAAGCTTCTGTCCATACTGCAAAGCTGCAAGCCTGCAAAGGTGCTCCAGCTCCTAGATCATGTCCAGCCCCTTCAAGCTTGCAAGCGGTGGCCTGGAGCAAGGCTGGTGAATGGGATCCCAAACTCTGGTCACCAGGCTGAAGACCAGCTGGACAGACAGAAAGCATGCAGCCCATGAGCCTTGCTGACCTTAGCTTTGCTCTCATGCCTCACCAGGTCCACATTTCACTAGACAGGTGGTGGCTTTCTGCAGCCTTGTCTCCTGGGCTGGGCAGTTTGGCATTTTAAAGGCAAAGAGGAAAGAAGGATGCCTTGAAATCGTCCTTCAAGGTGGGCCTCTCGCACACTGAGATTTGCAGAGCTGGAAACCTGAACCTTATCTGCATTGCACCAGCGCTGAACTGACGGAAATTGGCTGTCAGTGCTGACACAACACAAATCTCACCACTCTGTGTGGAGGAGCAGCAAGTGGGTAACCAGGAGAAACTACCTGGGCTTGGCATTTCCTGGCTGCTGGGAGATGGTGTGGAGAGGACCAGAGCTCTGGTGTAAATCAGCACAGCTCCTTTGGTGCTTGAAGAGAAAAATCTTTGGAGGGAGTTTATGGGACACTCACCAGCCTGTAAATATTTTTTTGGCAAATCAATTTGTGTGTCGTGAGATTTAAAACCTTCATCACCCTAACGTTTTCCATCCCACAGAGAACTCTGATCCGAATACGATATGCACTCCAGAAAGTTTGCCAGTGGTGTGATGTTACACAACTTGTGAAATGCCTCGCTTAACCACAATATTCTGCATTTTCCAAGCCACATACCTATCTATTACAAGGTCTTTCAGATAGAGTTATAGACAGACGGCGGGTCATGAGATCCTGACCTTCGTGTGTTTTTACTCCCTTCTTCTCATGAATTAACTCCTGAACTATTGACTCCCCATTGAATGGATAGCAGAGATCAGCCACATTTTACATGCAGGCTTTTCCATCCTGTATCTCAACAACTGCAAACCCCAAGGACGAGTAAATACTTCAGCCTCGGCCATAAAATTGATGTGTTGCAAAGTGAACAAAATGGGTTTAGTAACTTACAAGGTAGATACCATCGAGTCTATAATGAGCCAGAACTGAGAGTTATCCATTCCTCTCCCCCGGCAGTGTGGCTGGGAGAGCTGGGAGTAGATCACCCCTTTGCGATGAGTTTATGCCTTATATCTTCTTCGCTGAAAGCACAATCCACCTGTGGTTGTGTCAGATCTCATCCTCGTGAGTCCCCCTGGGCGGAAAAGATGGACTTAAGAATTGCGAGGCTTGCAAGGGGAATAATCAACTTTTAAGTTCTCTTCTTGCCTTCTGGTTTTTGAGTCTGCAGATCACTCCCTGCGAGGTTAGCGAGCTTTTCTCCACAACCAGAAAAGCAAAAAAATATTCGTCAATAAAACATCAAGTTCCCAAGACCTTGGGAAGCACAAAAAAAAGGAAGAAAAGCACAGAAATCACCCAGATTGCCCGAACCATGTTAACAGGTGAGCGATCACACTCTGCTGCTGTAGCAGGGTGCAGATGAGCATAGCAAACATGACCACAGCTGCAGATTGAACCCCTATTTTGTTGTTAAATAAGGCCCCTAAAACATAGCATATAGCATTGGCATACTAGAGGTTGTGCAAGCTGTTTTTACATTGCACATACTACCAAGCAGAGTCCTTAAGAAGCTGAAATTTGAAAACTAGAAATAAAAGGCGCAGCTTTCTTTAGAGTTAGAGGTCAGGTGGAAAACATAGTTTAAGATCTGTTAAAGAAATTCTTTTTAATATCTGAAAGTTGCTTGGCTGAGGAGAGAAATAGCTTCGTATATTCTCAAGGCTCCCCAGCCAGCCTGGCTCTGAAAAACAGCCCTCCATGCTCCTCTGGCATCAAAGATGAGAAGTTTGAAGCTTTCATGCTGGTTCTTCATGTCTAACTGAAATTTCAAACACAACATCAGTCTCCCCACTCCAAAATACAATAGAGGCAGTGGTGGCATGTTAATAAATATTCTCCCTAGAAAAGATTATGAAGAAATAGTAGGCAGAGCCTCCAAGCAGAAGAGTTCCATCACCTTGGCAGGGAAAAGTCACTGATATACAACCCCAGATCAAACTGCAGAGAGGAACAGAGTGGGACTGAACCTGCCTGGTGCAGCACAAGGGTGGCAGGGCGCTGGGGAGACGCGTAGGATGGCTTTGCTCTCCTTCCCGTGTGATCTCCGTCAGGAATAAACAGGGCAGTAACACTTCCCCATCCCAGACACGGCTTATCAGGGGAGGCTGGCGATAGATGAACTCAGGTCACATTCAGGCTGCCTACACACACCATCACTGGGGCACCTTTGCTGCAGAGATCAAAGCGTCTGTCTGCTACCCCAGGCTGGCAGACTGGTTCCTGCTTCCTCATAGACCCCGTGGAGGGAGGTGATGGCAGCACTTGAATTAGGCTCAGTAGTAGGTGGTCTGAATGCTCATGTCTGCACTAGTAAACTAACCAGAACCAGGGCGCAGGATCAAATACTCACCCATGACCACCAAGAAGGTAGCTCATTCCCTGGCATGATTTTTGGCCCATGCAAACTATAAGGATCGCATCAGGGATCCTGGCACTACGTGTAGTTCAAGGCACTACGTGGGCCTTATAGACAAGACCACTATGTGGGGTTCATGGAAGGGAGCAGGAAGGAGGTAACTGTAAGGGTAAGAGCTGTGTCAGGGATATGGATATGAGCCATATGGATATGAGCCATGTCCTGGTGCTCATCCTTAGGCTAGAAAAAAGGCTGGGGTGAGCTGGTCTTGCTTGGTTTGCTGCTGTAGCCACAGCTGGCATGGGCTGCTAAGCCCTCTGACTGGAGTCAAAGATGACCCCTAAAGAATAAGAAGCCATATTAAAAAGAAAAAGGGGCTCCAGGGAGCTGGAGGAGAGGCTGAGAGAGATGGGGTTGTTCAGCCTGGAGAAGAAAAGGCTCCAGGGAGATCTTATAGTGGCTTTCCAGTACTTGAAGGGGACCTATAGGAAAGATGGAGAGGGACTGTTCATCATGCAGTGTAGTGATAGGATGAAGGGTAATGGTTTTAAACTGAAAGAGGGTAGATTTGAATTAGATGTTAGGAAGAAATTTATTGTGAGGGTGGTGAGACACTGGAACAGGCCACCCAGAGAAGCTGTGGATGCCCCATCCCTGGAAGTGTTCAAGGTCAGATAGGACAGGGCTTTGAGCAACCAGATCTAGTTGAAGATGTCCCTGCTCACTGCAGGAGGTTTGGAACCAGGTGATCTTCAAGGTTTCTCCCAACTCAAACCATTCTATGATTCTATAAAAATGGGCAGCAAAATGGTAACTACCACATTGAGCCAAGCATCAGTTCAGATATGACTCCTAATATCTAGAGCCTTCCTTGAGCTATGGCCAGTTATATCAAATTCCCTTACCCATCTAAAAGTCTTTCTTCAAAACCAGTGTCTTGCTTCCCTATAAAACCTCAAGGTAAGAAGAAGAAAAGAAAGAGAAATGCAGGAGGTTAATATTTCTCCAGATTTCCTCAGCCAGCCCTTGTGTCTCTGAGTGGAGATTGTGGCTATCTGAGTTTGGGACATCAGGCACACGCCTGGGCTTTCAACCTGCCCCAGTCCCATCCATTCTATCCCCTCAGCTCATCCATATAATGCATTTACAGCAGTCTGACAAACCCAGGATATTCATGTGCTGTGCAGTTTTTTTCTAGGAAATCCTGTGAGAGTCCTACAAAGTGGGAATAATAAAATATGCACGATACATCAGTGTTCACTGAACGCATTAGCCTTTGCTGCACTTCATCTCACTTCTTGCTCTCTCTGCCCTGGCTAGAAACTCCTTAGGACATGCGGTGTGCCCCTGAGTCTTCAATGTTTGAAAGATGCTCTGGAAGGTCCAGCTTGTGGGTATGTCTTTGTCCTCACATGGCTCCGCTGAAGCTGACTGGCTTCTCTGAAGAGGGAAAGGTGATTTAATATAAGCAAGGTGGCAAAAAGTGTCTCCTATACTTCAGAGCTTGATTCTGCACTTTGGTTTCCGTAAGGGGAAAGGATGCTAGGGGAAGGGGGAAAAAGCGTTAATGGAAGCTCATCAGGGAGGACGTGCTACATGGTGAGCATCTGGATTCATCCTGTAGGCACATGTTGTTTTGAAAGTTAATTCTCACTGTATAAGGAGCATTCACATTGGAAATGTCCTCTCGGGACAACGGAAGGTTTTAAGACACATATACAAAGCAAAGCTTATTGAGATTGCAAAGCAAATCAGAGTCCTTCCCAGTAGAAGAAGAACCTAAAACTAAGAAAAGTGAAGCACAAGTCTCTTGTAAGATGTTTCCAAACTTTGGTTTAACATCTTCATGTAAGTTTGCTTCCATCATTTGCCCACAGACAGTCAACCATTTTATAAAGTTCATCTTACCAGTAAATCTAAATATGTAATTTTAGTTCCATTCATCTGAAATCCACTACAAAAACATCTGGGTTTGCATTACAAGGGGTTTCTCCCTCCTTCTATGCATCTGCATCCTGCAGACCTGCAATGGTCTAGTGACACGGAGAATTTCCCTTTCCTTCCAGAGCAAAGTAGCTGTGTTAAAATCACTGCTGGGAATGAGAAAATAAGATGTTTTACATGCATATGACATGCAACCCACCCAGACCTTGCTTACCTAATCAAAACAAGAGCGGCTTGTATTCTAAGCTTGTTTGGGCCTGAATGAAGAGTCTGGAAAAGCCCCTCTCAATGTACACCATCAAATAAATATCCACCGTCCTTGCTCTGAGCCCAGCTGGCTGGGAAACCCCAGGGCTCTTCAGAAAGCGCTGTCAACCAGATGTGTGCCATGGTAGAGAAGTGGGTCAGAGCCATCATATTGTGGTCTGATTTTCAGTGTGCAGCCAAAGGCATTTTTGTGACCGAGTCTTTAAATACATGAAAAAAGGGGGGACACACCTTACAGATGCTGCAATTACCAGTAGCTGGCCCATGCCTTTTTGGCAGCGCAGGAGTTCTTCAGTCATGGTGCCTCCTGGAAATGGAGCAAAGCGTCCCAGGCCAGGCTGTGGGTAAGTGCCTGGAGCATATTAAGCAAGATGAAGCTCTTGGACACGAAGGAGAGCTCTTCAAAGTCACAAAGGGAAACCTAACTCCCCTTGAATTTCATGCTTTGGAAAATCTATCTAGCCATAGTATTTTTTGCTTGACAAGCAAGCTTAGGCTCAAGTTTCTCCTTTTTAAAAATAAGCTTGACAAACTAATTAATTTTAAAAATCTAGCTATCATGTTCTACTCTTGCTTGTGACACACCAACCATTAGCACATCACTAGATAAATTTATCGGAGCTCAGTGGGAAGCTCATGTATACCTGGTTGACGTTAAATTGTAGATCAACATAGTAAAGTAGTTAAGCACACAGGCAAGTCTGATCAGGGCTAGAGAAAACATTAATGTGATTAAGTATGTCATTAATTGATGATTCAGAAAACCCAAACCAGAGGACACCACAGAATTACCCCAGATTTATTTTCTCTGTTCTCTTTAACTATTCCACTTGGCTGAGGCCAGCTGAGGATTCAGGCACACCACAAAATCTGGCTAATTCCAGCAGGACCTGGAAGGCAAAATGAGAATGCACAGTGGAGACAATTTCCATGACCTGGCAGATAAAGACTGACCTGCAGAAAAATTGATTTAGTGGTGAATTTTCAAGCAGCTGATTGATTTGACCCTGACCTTCTGTCCCAAGTCTAGGAGGCAGAGTAGGTTGCCTGAGGTATCTCCAGGATCCTGGGCAAATATAAAACTGATCCATTTGTATTTTATGTAGATTTCTTAATTGTAATGTCTGGAGGAAATTATTCTTGGTTTTGTCATTCAAATATATATATTTTAGAAAAATAATACCTGATCTGTTGAGGTTTTTTAAATTAATTTATGGATTTTTTAATGACTAATACAAACCTTAGAAACCGGTTCCTGTAGATCATAGTTCTCATGCTGAAAAATACATATCTTCTTTCTAATATGAATTTGTCCAGCTTAATTTTTTTCGTGCCTGATCTTATCATGCACATATCAGGTAAGCAGAATATCCTGTCATCTTTTGATGACTTACCAGAGTTAAGTCACTCCTTAGCTGTTTCCTTGCTTTTCTAGGCATCTTGAGGGCCCTTTAAGCCTTTCAGTGTAGACCATATGTTATTCAAATCCTTTTATCAGTCTTGTGACTCTCTCCAACTTATTAATATTTCTTCAACTGCAGAAGTACAACTGAGTCAAATCTTGTATCTGTCAGATCCTTTAGGATCCGTCTAAACCCCTGGAAGATATTCTTCAAAATCTCTGCTTCCTGGGGCTCTGTCCTATACAGACACATGAACAGAAAGTCTTCATTCCTCAAAAGACAAATGTACAATATATATTGAATATACTTTGTTTGCAATGAATGTAGCAAGCAATCCAGGGTACCTACTACCCCGACCTCTTCTTTCTTTGGCACTGCCCAGATTTCTCCATGATTTGCAGACCCTACTAATGTGTTTCTCTCCAGAATATTAGTAAAAAAAGTTAAAGGGTAAGGCCAAAACCTGAGCTCTGCAAAGTGCCGCTCGAGGCACAGGAGTTCAGTGAACTGCCTCCTGTTGCAGTTAGGGTTTGAGATCTATCAAATGTCCAGTTCTTAACAGATTTTACGTATGCCAAGAGGATTTAATCAGCTTAAAATACCCTGTGCTACTGATACCTTTATAAAGTGCCAACTCCATTAACACTGTTGTCTCTATCAATGGCAAAAAGGTAAGTTTACTTTGACAGGACCTCCCTTCCATGAACTGGTGCAGATTGGTATTGACTACATTACTGTCTTTATTAATCTAGTAAATTTGAACTGATGTAGTTATCAGCGGTTTATTATTGTGCTAGCGTTGATACAGTCTCCGATTCTAAGTCACAGACACTCTGGAAATAATGAAATTCAATACTAACAGCCCTTGGGCGGCTTGGTGAAAATCCTGGGGTTCAGCTTATCCATTTCGCTTTAGTCAGTTGCTTCTTAATGACCACAACAAGTATTAGCGGACCGGAGGTATTTAATTTTCCACCCATAATAAGACTCTATGACTGAGCTTTTTTACCAATACAGTGCAAAGATATTTACCGAGCAATTCTTCCCTCTGTCCTTTTGCTTCCTTTATCAATATCCTACAGTTTGTGACTTTTCAGTTATACTTATTGAGTCTACACCTCAAGTATTGTGTTCAGTTTTGGGTATCTCACTACAAGAAGAACATTGAGGTGCTGGAGTGTGTCTAAAGAAGGGCAACAAAGTTGGGGAATGGTCTAGAGAACAAGTCTTACAAGGAACAGCTGAAGGACCTAGGGTTGTTCAGCGTGGAGAAAAGGAGGCTCAGGGGAGACCTTCTCATTCTCAACAACTCCCTGAAAGGAGGTTGCAGCAAGGTGGGGGCTGGTCTTTTCTGTCTAGGAACAAGTGATAGGACAAGAGGAAACGGCCTCAGGTTGTGCCAGGGGAGGTTAAGATTGGACATGAGGAGAAAATTCTTCACTGAAATGGCTGTCAAGGACTGGCCCAGGCTGCCCAGGGCAGTGGTGGGATCCCCATCCTTAGAGGATTTAAATGATGTGTAGATGTGGTGTTGAGGGACATGGTTTAGTGGTGACCTGACACTGTTGGGTTGACAGTTGGACTTCACAATCTTAAAGGTCTCTTCCAATCAAAACAATTCTATGACTCTATGATTCTATCATTGGTCAGCTTTCTTTTTACTCTAATGTGTCATGTTTGACTCTGTGCATGGACACCCAGACATCACCCTATAGCTAGTGCATATTCCCTCTTGCACCTCCACCAGTGTCTCAGCTATGGGGTTTTGGGGCAAGAGCAAAAGAAGCTCCACTGAATTTGTAATTATCAGTGACAGTTTTACTTAAATTCTTTCTTTAAACTTTTTTGGCTTGCAACTGATGTTGGCCTTAAGAAACTGGCCGTTTTAATCAGCTCAACGTGCATGCAATATGCATACGTGCATGTGTACATACCTATGGATTTTCTTCTCAATCTCCTGATTTTTGTGTGCATGTTAGAAAATGCACATATTCCTAGCTCAATCTCTGCTTCTGTTTAATTCAGTGAGCAAAGGAGTAGCCAGAGATGTCCTAGGAAGATAAGGGAACTGGGCTCCAGGAGCTGTAAAAGCCAAGCATCTGTTGGAAAGCAGGACTCTTCCCCCACGGCAGAAGCTGATGCTGGATACCTGCCAGCTTCATCTTCCCTCCCACACCAGGATTTTTTCAGCTGTCCCTGCAGCAACAACAGTAGCAACCTTAACTTGGAGAAGGGGAAAAGGACTCAGAGGGCTACTTTCCCCCCCCTTCCATGTGCTGGTGGGAACTATGAGAAAGCTTCTTAGAGCAGCTTCGATGTTGGAAGTAAGGTTCCTATAAATACTCTTTTTCATACCTGACAAATACAAAACTTGTCCCCGGACTCAGAAAGCATTGTACCTCTGTGGAGGAGGAGCTTCAGAAGAAGACCATGTACAATCTAAAGTTTCAGGGTGCATTGGCATGGTTTCTCACTCCTGAGGGGTGAACCAAAATCAACAGCTAGTGTAAGGGAATATCCTTCTTTTGGAAGAATCAGTGCTGGGGTGGCCTGTGTGGGTCTCTTAGGTTGTGTGTGTGAGCATCTCCTGCAGTCTGTATGCTGCCTGAGATGTGTCCTTGTGGTCCTTGGTCCTAGGCAGATTTGGGTACACAGATGCTGAAGCCAGTTGTACTAGCCAAGAAACAGAACCAGTATGAGCTCCTCCCTGAGAAGCATGGGTGAGCCAAGGCTATGAAAAGCCCTGCTCTCACCTCTAACCTTCAGCTGCTATTAAAACCACTCTGAGGGCTGTTACATCTAGGCTTGGGTCCTCCAGGAGCCATCATACATGTTCCTTCTTCCTTATAGCATGAGGAAGGGATCTTCTAGTGGAGGCACCAGCCTGGGGCTATTCAACCCAGCTCTTGAATAAAGATCTTATCTGTTCAACTTACTTACCTGGAGGTAATCACCCATGTTTGGCCAGTGTGATCCCTCTTGAGGAAGCCATGGGAGCTCAGACTCATAGCTGACTTACATATAGTACAGACAAGAAATTTAAATGAAATTAATAAATTTACATTTTTTTGGCTGTGAGCTGAATCTTACCTCATCATGCTTTGTTCAAAGCCACAGTTTACCCTTGGACTATCATATCTACAGGCCATGGCCAAGACACCCTGTTACTCTGAGTACAACCCTTCAAAGACCTCTGCTAAGTAAAGGCGTCTCAGAACCACCTTGGTTGTCCTCTCCCCTTCTCATGCTTTCCATGGGTTCCTGACTCCTGTTTATTTGGGAAAAATCCACTTTTCTCAGGTGTCCCAAACCCCTCTGATTTCAGCCAGACTTGGATCCCAAGCCCATCTACCTAGGATGCTGCTTGAGTTTTACCATATGCCTTGGCCTTCGCAGACTTGAAGCATCAATATTTGATGCAATCCAGGGGGCCAGCTTCGATTCATAACGCCCAATGAGCGTTCCAAGAGCTCTCCTAAGCCATTGAATGTCATCAGTAACGTCAACAAAAAGGTCAGCAAACTTTGCAGGCTAAGCTCTGACCTCCTGGATAGGTCACCGTTTCCAGTGATAGATTAACTTGATATGCTTATGCAGGTTTGACCCAAGGAACCTCTACACCCGTGTATCTTCTGCTGTTTTTTTTCTTGCTAGACTTGGGAAGAAATGGAGTTTTCAGAGTTTTCTGTTATTGTAAAACTTGATTTACTTTGATTCAGAGCAAGCCAGGCAGAGTGAGCTGTGGCTTTTTTCCTCCCTTGCTGTCTGCCTGTCTGGCATCACTTTCTCTCCTAAGCTGGGCTTTTAAGTGGAGGCAGTGCATCCAAGGTAAGGATATTACCTCAAACCTCCTCTCTATAAATAGGCCTGGCTGCTGCCCCGAGGTTGCTCACTCTGCTGTCAGAATATGGCTAAATGGCCACTTACGGATTCCAACATGTGCTTGATGTGGAGATTACAGCTGCTATCCAAAACAAAGGAGCTTTCTCTTCTCACAACTTGCTGCTCCCTTTATGAGGCAGTTTGGAAAACTCCTGTCTCTCGAGCGGGTTTAATCTATGCCCTGGTGTTTCTTTTGTGTGAGGACAACGTAGCTTCCTCCAGATCTAAGTGAAACTAAGAGCCTTGAGTGTCTGCTGGTATATGTCTGATGCCTTGAAAATCACAGAGGAGGAAAGGTCTGATCCCTGGGGGTTCACCTATGGAGCAAAATGTGAAGATGGAGAGATACATCAGCACAGCATAAGATGGCAGGGTGCAGGGGTGCCAACCTGGACCCCAAAATGGCCTCGGTGCAAGAGTGTGGCATTGCCCCTGTACCCCCAGGAGCCTTCACCTAAAGGAAAGATGCTTGGTGTAGGCTCAGGACCATCCTAACGTGCCAGTGGTGATCACGAGGATGTCTGTGAGTTGCGATTAGCTGAGGGTGGCTAGTGAATATTGGTTGGTACAAAAAGGCGAGGTTTTGCGAAGAAAAGAATTTGTTAAATGCTCCTGCACAGCTGTGTTTTCTCATGGTAGTTTTAACAGGGCCAAAGAAAACTCCATTATTCTTGTACTTTGTTCTTACACTATTTTTTCCTGCTTGAGGCATTTTGCAAAGGAAATGGGAATGGCTGCGCTCACTTGATGGATGTGGGAACTGGGAGATCAGCTAAAGGGATGTTTCCTCCTGTCCCCCAGCAAGTCCAGGCAGGGTTTGGAGCAGACTGCCCACCATTCATCGTCTGACAGAGGAGAGCTTCCCTCACAAGAAGGCACCATGGCAAACCACGAGCATGACTTAGCAGCAGCTCCTCACCACTTGGAAGGCCTTGTCCTTGCTGGTGTGGTGGGGTTGAAGCATGGTTAGCCCAGAAACAACTTCTCTCATTTTCTGGCAATGGAATTTGAGCCTAATTTATTCCTGTATGCTTGGCTGGCATCTCCAGCTGCTGTTGTGTCTCTACAAAAAAAATATAATTAACTTTCTTCTAGGCAATCACAAGGCAGATGGCCATCATGGGCTTGGCAACAGCAAGCCAGATGGCACGGTGAAGGTAGTGGCTGGGGGTGGCCATGCTCCACCACCTACCAGCTTTGCTACAGGAGTGGGGTATATTCTGTGGGTGGCCAGTATTTATATTTGCTTGTAAATTACGGCCTTGCAAAATGCTAAATGAGTCTGGCTGCAACCTCAGAGCACAGCCTGGCTCCTGTGACCACAGGTTTGAGTCTCACAAGCGGAGCCATGCTCACCTCCCAGCTACAAAAGAGCTCTTTGTGCATTTTCTCCTGCTCCTTTCAAGCTGTGCACTTCTCAGCTACTCCACTGTCCTGGTCCATGCCTCAGCCTCGTTGCTTCTCGCCATGCCAGTGCTTGTGACTCAGCTGGACTCTCAACTACCTAGAGCTCTTAGCTATCAGTAGAGACACCTACCACTCTTCTCCTGCCATCTGCTCTCCTCCTTTCCTGACATCTCCAGAGCTTTGCTCCTCACCCACCTGCCATTTGGTTGCATATCTCATGGGAGGCATCACCCAGGCAATACTTCCTCCCTCTTGTCACGGAAGATCTTTACTTCGGTAGAAGGAAGACGTAGTTCTAGGTGACAGGAATGCCGATGGGCTGCCCGTGTTTCGGCCTTCACCGCAAGTCAATGCCAGCAGCAGCCGACACCTCTCTCCACCTGCAGCATCCTAAGGGAGGGTACAAGTAGTGTGCGCAGCCTGCGTCACTGATCATTTTAGGAAGGCAGGACACATCGTTCAGGCTCTGCTGATATTGTCTGCAGCACTCAACCTGGCATGCTCCCATGTCCTCGTTTCCCCCACTTGCTGTGGCTGTATCGGTCCCTCAACCTCACCACATTACATGAGAGGGAAACCTCAGCTCACGTCTGCGACCATAAGCTCGGTTTCCTTCCCGCTGCACTCATTTCCCAACAATGGTGACAGGCAGCTTCGATTTACTGGCTCCAAGGGAGTTTTATTTTGAATGTTTTATGCAAGCCAGAACGTGGCTGCAGCCAAGGGCAGGGCTCTTGTCCCAGGGGCTGCGGCATCTCCTCCCTCCCCAGCATGGCCATAGGTGTGGGAAGGCTGCACAAGTCTTTGGTGTGAACAAACATCCAAAGGGATGTACTTTGCCACTTGTCTCACACTAATGCCGCTCTCGTTAGCTGATGATCTTTGATGGAGACGTGTGTGCACTAATGGGAGATTGCCAGGCTAGAAGTAATTAAAAAAAAAAGTTCCTTTCAGCCTGTTATAATCATTCTGAATTATTAAACAGGACAGAATTTTTAAAGCCTAATTCACTTTTCCATTATTTATGCTGTCTGCTTCAGTTTTATTCCATCTTCTGAGAGGATTGAAGTTTCACTTTCAGGTTGTGATGCTCTTGGTGTCAGAGACTGCCAAGACTTCTGTTCTGCTTGTTTAAAAATCCCGGGTCAAGGCTGCATCTTTTCCCCTTTCCATGTACAACATTTAAATTTCAGGACACTTTTACCACTGCGCCTACAAGCTGAGGAATTTTTCCACTTGCAGCAAAAGGCCACTAAGGAGCAGAGAAAAAAGTCAGCACATCAAAGGTACAGGGTAGAGAGCAGCACAGGGGCAGATCTGTCCGGCAGTAGGTATGTGATCAAACAGATAAGCGTCCATGCCTGCAACCCAGCGCTGCCTCCCAGCCCTTGCTAATACATCCCAGCTCTAGCAGCAATCTTTGCCTCTTAAATGCTCTGAAACAAAAGGGTTTTAAACCGTAATTTACTGTTTCTTTCCTCGACATTTTTCTCAATCGGTTCAATATGGTCTCGAACCGCTAAAACTGAAGTGTTTGACTTGCTTCCAAAGCAAAGTGTTCATAAAAAAAAAAAGAAAAAAAAAAAAAGAAAGAGGGGAGAGGGAGAAGAAAATGCAAGAAAAAGAGAAGTGCTCTGGTAGTTTAAATCAGTCGGCCCTGCATAGTGATTTAAAACCAGTGGAGCACTTCGAGTTTTCATAAGCACTTAGCTTTGGAAGCAGTCCGAGTCCTGAACACGTGCATTTGTGGAATCATTTACCATTATTAGAGAGTTTGAATGGTGCTTGAGCTCTCCCTCTGCCCCGATAAGCACTCAGATTGCCTATGATTAGTCGGGTGGTTTCAAGCTTGTGCAGTTGAGAGTGATTATTTTAAAGCGTGCCATCGCCTGTCCCTATCTCCGAAGATCTGAGATCTTCCAAATTCATTAATTCCTTCAGCTCATCTGAATGGAAATTACTAACTAGACGTAGTTACCTCAGTGCAGTTTTACAGCATGTGTCACAGAGAATAATAAATGTTTGCAAGCAGGGGAGATGGAGCAATAATGTGCATGCCACAGAGCACTCCTGCGCTGGGTGAGACCTGTTATTAAGATATGTTGTTGTAGAGCCTCTGTGCTCCAGCCACAGGCTGGGAAATTCTGGTTTTAGATGCCCCGATGCTTCCTTGAGCTGGAAAGGGCAGCAGGACAATGCTTGATATTCCCATGTGCTCCACTGTATTGAATTGTGTTGCATTGATGGACAAGACTTGGTTAACCCAAGTCGAGGTTCTTGCACCAGCATGTAGAAGGTTGTCAGATGAAGCGGTGCGAAGAGCTGATCTTTCAGGTTTGCTGGCTGAACGAAGGAAGTTAAAAAAATTTTCAAGAGTTCAGGTTGACTATAGATGGAAATGTTTCGTTTTTCTGAGCTAAGCAAAAATCTGAAAGAAATAACCTTGTTTCTTGTTTCTTGTTTTTTTGTTGTTTTTTTTTTTTGTAAGCTTTTTGGTTGTTAACTGCACACAAATGTTGAAATAAAATTCTGTTGCAATAAGAAAAATGGAAATGATTTGACTTGAAATCATCTCAGCAATTTCCCCCAGGTCTTTTGCCGAGGTGGTAAAACCAGCAGAAAATGCAAACCCAAATTCCTAGTTTCCCATGGAAATTTTTGACTAGCAAAACCCCACATGGTCCAGTATAAAAACAACGTGAAATGCCCAGATTTGTGCATGAAGCAAGCTGGGTTTGTGATGGCTGCTCTGCAGTCCAGCTCCCTGTGAGACAGGGCTTCCCAGAAGCCCAGAGCTCTGCTGCTGCCAGTGGGGAAGAAGGGAGTTTGAACTTTGGAGAGGGTCCCTAGATTCCTCCATGTGGAAAATCAGAACAATCTGCTGGCAAAGAGGTCAAATTAGAGGCATAAGAAAGATAATCCCACCCCTGCCTCCTCCCAGACGTGCAGCCAATGGTGTCCAGCGCCTTGGCCAGCTCTGAGCTCCCCCAGCCTATCTCAAGACATCATAGGCTGGCTTGTCTCTAAAAAGAAAAACGAGAGGGAGTTTTCCTTGGCAGACAGAGGATGGGAGCAGCGACGCCCTTCCTGTTTCTGGGACCACCGAGTCCCTCACACAGGGAGCTAATCTCTGTGAGCAGGTTATTAAGTGCCATAAGGGTCTTACAGCCAGGCCTAGGTCCTCAGTCTGCACCAGGTCATGGTTGGGTATCTCTTCATGATGGCTCCACTCTTTGCTAATTAGTTTGCAAAGGAAGGGTCTGGGGAGGACCAGATGCCTGGGTGCCCCCCACTCCACAGGAACCTTCAGTCCTGGCCATCCCTGTCTAGGTGAGGTTGTCTGGTCCTCCTTCTTCAAGACTCAACCTTGGGTTTTTATGTCCGGCCCACTGCTTTGTAGAAACCGCTACCTCCGGAGGATGGTTCACCTGACTCAGACCCCTGTTTTCAGATGAGATTACTGTCTCCTTTGCCTGTAAAGGCTGTCTGACTCAGATGGAGATGTTTGTGCTACAGAAACCTAAAATTAGGACAGATGACTCCCTCCCAGCTTACTGTGTCTTACCAGCATACCCCACAACCCCACCATGTCAGACATAGTTGCCCTCCTGGTACCTCCTTTTTACTGGAACTGCAGGACTCTTTGGCTTTCTGCAGGTCATGCAGGTTGTTTGTAACAACCGAAACCAAAAACTGGGTCTTCCAAGACATGGGTCAATGTATTAAACATGTTCATCCTTCCTCCTGCATAGCATGTGTGCTCTGTCCTATGCTTGTCTTGGTCTTTGCCTTCCGAGTTGCAGAACATTTCATGAACAATGCTGATGTCCATAATACAGGCAACTCTTTCCTGATATTTAAGAAAGCAGGCATCTACTGATTTCCCCCCATGGTAACGTCATTGTCTTTATAAGCTTGCTGTAAAGAGCTTACAGGCTGTGTGCAGATATCCCAAGGTGATGGTGGTGTAGGACTGAACAGGACAGAGATATGGAGCTTAATTTTAACTGGGAAGTTCTGCATACTCTTGTGATTCCCCACCAAAATTCAGCTACCTGAATTGCAATCTTTCATTTAAACACTTGCGTGAAAAGCTTTTTTGTTTTTGAAGAACAAATTCAGAGAATGTTTTTGAGAGGAATGCCCAAGAAAAACCGCAAAACCCTTGATTTTGCATATCCAAGATTCAAAAGAAATGTCTAGCAGAAGGCCCTTCCCCATCCGTACCTTTGTGAAAAAGAAAACTGTTCATTTTGGGCCAGATCTAGCAGCCACTTCTTGAAAGGAGAAAGTCATATGTTTGCACACTGCCCTGCTAACCTACAAAACACCAAGAAATTGGGTCTGAAGACAGTTATTGCTTTCTGGAAATACAAAAGGAGTTTGAAAGACCAAGACGTAGCATAAATAGAGCTGTGAGAAAGGGGTCAACTCTTGGGTAACTGTGCTGGTATCCTTAATTACAGCAGGGCAGCCTGGAGTGAGACGTGTAGCTGGGGATGCTGTCCCTGCTCTGAGCAGTGACTGGCTGGTTGATGCTCTCTAAGCTGTTTCACAGCTCAGTGCCTCAGTTTCCCCTTCTTCAAAATAGAGCCTGGGATTCAGTCCTGCCCTGCAAACAGCTTCAAGCTGTAAAACAGTCTGAGAGGTTTGTGGGTTGGGTTCTCCACCCCACCCCCAGATGCCTGGGTCTCTTTTGTCTCATTTTACAATCCTAATGGAAGGGGAAAATACACCTGAATTTGCCATGGTCTGGAAGGAGAAAGTAATTCTCATTATTAAGCTGTTATTTTTACGAAGCCATAACTTACAGGCTCTCAATACTTACGTTATAGTAGTCAAAAACCAGGATGAGATCCCATAAACCACTCTTTATAGTAACCAGATGGTCATCAAGGCTGCAGAGGTACCTGACAGTGCCTATTACAGGGAAACACCTGCGTGAAGCTTAACCACCTCTGTGCCAGCTCTGCATGGGGGTGACCTCTCCTGCAAAAGCTGGGTGGTTATTTCTAGGACACTGTCACATTCCCCATCCCCACACCCACAAATCGATGCTGCCCTGTCACAGGGATGTGTTGCGAGCCCTGACTCTTTATTTTTAACCCCCATCACTGGACATAGTGTGAGTAGGTGAAATATTTACTCCAGCCTTTCTCCGCCCATTAGAAAACTAGGCTGAATTTTTCTTGGCTTCTTGCTTTGTTTCTGCCTTCTCTTGGGAGATGCCACTGGGAAGGCTCTTTAGCAAGTCCCCAGCTCACCACGTACAAGGCTATAGGCTCACATCCCCTCTGAGACCCCCCCATGCTGGCAGAAGATGCTAGGTCCCACCAGCCTTCCCCATGACACCCAGTGTAACACCTCTTGGAGGCCGCTTTCCTCCCCATCTTGAGGTTGTTGGCTCACCTCCTTACACCGGTGATGCCAAAACGAGGTCATATAAGTATTAGGTTGGTGCTAACTCGTGTCACCTTGACCAGGAGAGGTTAGCAAGCAGTCTCTGGAGCATGTTGGCTGGCTGATGGCAGGAGGATGCTCAGAGAGGGTGTTGAGCAGAGGATTTCCAGTGAAAAAGTGACCCATCCAGGCATATGTGTCAGTGCTCTTGACAAAGCACGTACATGACTAGTAACTCCTAATAGCAACAGGTTCACAGCACCCAAAGTGGCGGGGAGGTGCTGTTGCTGAAAGGCTTACTTCATCTCTCCTAAAAATCAGAGATGGACTGGTTTTGCTCTCTGAACCTGTAATTAAGCACAACTGGTGAAAAAAACCCAAACAAAACAGCAAACAAACAAAAGGAAAAGCCTATGGGGAAAGACACACCATTGATTTTGCAAAGGGACAGGCTGCTGTTTCAGACCTGGTTTGGTCCATGCGTATCCCAGCCTCTTTACAATACCCTGCGACAGTTGACCGTTGTATTAAAATAATATTGTTCAAAACCACTGCTTTAGGACAGGCAACAACTTCTGAGAAACAATTGCTGTCAGTGAGCTGTCAGGAGAGGCATTTTATTTTGTATTCTTTTATTTTATTTCATTTCTTTTCATTTCATTTTATTTTATTTTATTTTATTTCTCTTTGCCCAAAATGAGCTTTTGTAACCTGTGAAAACAACTTTCCCTAAGCACACCATGAAGTTCTGTGGCTTCTGAGCAGGGTGAACTGCAGGGACTCCTGCAGTGCCCCTCTTCCCTGTAAACCTGACGTGGCCATCATTTATGTGCCACTGTCCTGCATGGCCCCATTCACCTTGAAAAAAAAGACAAAAAAAGAGCAAAAAGCCCTTAATCATGGGATCTTTTCTCAGAAAGCCACACCAGCTCAGTTTCCCAGAGGCTGAGTCACACACTGGACTCACCAGCAGCCTGCTTCTCACCACCAAGCCCGTGGCAGGACAGAGGAAGGACAAGAGGGTGTTCAGCAGAGAATTTCCAAAGAAAAGGCAAACGTGTCTTGGCACTGAAGTCATTGATGCCACCATGGCATCAACATACTTTGCAGCCTTACCTCAGTGTGCTGGTGATGGTGGTGGGTGTGGAAATGCCACGCTGAGCACCATGGAGGAGAAAATGCAGCCCATCCTTCCACTGACAGCTTCCCTCTAAATAATAAACATGAGCAATCACGTTTTTTGCCCTAAAGCAACAGGTATGCTATAGTCCTAACAGGGGACACCTAATGCCATGGGAGATTCCTTCAACAAATAGTTATCTCTGCTTTCTGCAGTGCTTTTAAATTGTATAGCTGTTTATTTTCATTGTTTGGTTACAGATGCACACTCCTAATTTCTTTGGTCTAAATGCCCAGGAGTGACTTTCTAGCCTCAATTTTTTTGATGCCCATCAAGTCCCTGTCCTCTAAAGATCATGGGTTACCTTCGAAAAGTGCAGTCAAAAGTGATCAGGGTGGGCCTGATTATTCATATTTGGGGAAGTTTGAAGGTCTTTTGGTTACCATAAGTTGAAATAGCTTTAAGGCTGCCTCTCCATGACCTGCCTTTTCAACCTCTACCTCTCCATGCCTTGCCTCTCCATCCTCTACCTCTCCATCCACTGCCTCTCCATACTCAGCCCCACAACAGGACTGCCTTTACCCACATCATTTCTAACAGCGACACGTCCAGCCCACCAGCTGCCCTTCAGAAGAGCTCTCTAATGTCTCTAATCCACCGCTGAAGGACGAGTTTGCATCTGTCCACGAGCATCTCCACTTCTATTTTAAACTGAGCTTGCAGACACTGCCTGAAAATAGTTGACGGCTCGTGTCCCTCCCTGAGAAATCGAGTGCTGCGAGCTAGCTGGATTGGAAAGGGCAGATATCCAGAAGCAAGGAACAGTGGAAAGTGTTGATTTCCAGCCTATTCCGGTGTGATATTAAAACACGATGGAAAAATAGAGGCTGGGGTGTTGCCAATGCTTTTGAGCTTAGGGCTGCTACCTATAAATAGAGACACCCGAAATTATTCTTAGGAATTGAGTCATTAGTTCTTAATATTTCTAGTAAGTCAGTGGGAGTTGTGCTGTTTAGAATAGAGGAAAAGAAACGGGTAGGCCCACACAAAAAAGTCAGCTTCAAAAAGCAATTACTAGCTCTTCCAGTCTTGAGCAATGTTTTCCCTAACAGGAAGAGGTGTCTAACAGTGAGATAACTTATTCAAATCAGCCGGGCACAGCCCTTTTTGCCTATAAAGACAGAAAATTAGCACCTCTCCCAGCCCCTGGCTGCTCCCCTTTGCAGTTACCAAGTTTTTCGTGTTGAGGTTTCTTGTCCCCAGGGGCAGCTCAGCCTGGGTGAAAGCGCTGGCCAGGGTGGGACGAGGTGGTGGTGGAGGAGGAGGTGGTCTGTGAAGCCTTGCCATTGGGGTTAGGGAGGTGGTGTGGGTCCAGGCGTATTGCAGAAGGAAGTTTGGTGGCATCTCGTTGTGCAGAATTTAGACCCATGCATGGGGACAAGTGTGGGTGTCCCAACAGCAGCATTTTCTGTTGTCTATCAGGGAGCTTGTGTCAGCACAGAATGGAGAGTCGGGGGGTGTTTTTCAGCTTGTTTTCTCCCTTTTCCTCCTTGGCTCCAGCCAAATGTGTTCCAATTGTTTTTCCCCCATACTGAGGGGAAAGCAGGGATTTCCCTGCCACTCTTGCAATGCTGACTCCTGCATCTGGTCTGCAAAAGTCACTCTGTGCAGGCAGGAAGAGGATGAGTAACGGAGCCCCCGAAGTTCTTCCTCTTGCAGATTTATGGTCCTTTCCCTGCATGAGGGCTTAGTTCTTTCCCTGAGCAAAATTCCTAAATCAATGGCTTGATTAATAGCTGAGAAACATTTTTCCCTTCAAGTCTGGAAGGACTTTCCACACATTATTAGCCAAAAGAGCCAGAGAATACACACAGAGTTGTTTTAAATTGTATAAAGTAATCAGTTTTAAGAGCCAGATGAATAAAACAACCTTCTCGGGTGTTCAGTCATACAAAGGAGAGCAAAATATAAAACAAAAGGTCTGAGATACTCTGGAAAGCTAAGTCTCTCTTTAATTCACAGCATGCCAAAATATGTGACTAATGACCATCTCGAATTGCATAAAGACCTGAACTAGTAGAGGTCACCTTAATTTCCTCCACCCTAACTAGTGCATCTCTGATATGCAGTGTGCGTATTAGAAGATGGGAATAAGCCAAAACAGAGCATTCCTCATCTAAGCATACACAGGATGAGGGAGGGGAAAAAAAAAGTCCCAGAAATTGATATGTCTGTAGTGTGTTTCCCAGAGTAACTCCTGTTCAGACAAGCATAACATTTGCAATTTCCCTTTAACATTTTTCAGTGGGTTAGGGTTTTTCTTGAAAAAAAAAAAAGAAATAACCACTGATCTATTCAGAATGCGAGGCCGGGTCAAGATTGGGTTTTGGAAAGTCTGATGCTACATGAATTTCAGGTTCATTTATAAGCGACACCACATTGTGTTAGAGGACGCAAGGCACAGGGGTAAGACAGGCTGTCTCTGCCTTCCCAGGAGAAATTACACGCCGTGTCTTAAGTCTGTGTTTAGCTCTAATACAGATCATCACCACGTGAGAAGAGCAGGAGGTGGAAATAATGTGTGTATTTTGGTGGATTTCAAAGCAGTGCACGGGTGCAAATTGGACCTTCTGTCAGAAATACCCAGGTGTGATTGGGGTATCAGCAGCTCTGGGTGCCAGCTGGAAATGGTGATTTATCTTTCAATTCCTGCCTGCCCCAAGGCATTCATGGGAATCCCTTGGCCAAGAAGAGACATTTTCTTCCTGGCAAGACAGGATGTTTCTCCCTTTGCAGCCTGGGGAGCAGAGGAATGAATCCCTTGATAGATATTTTGGGAGGTCTGTCCTTCCACCAGTCCCCAAGGTGTGCAGGGAGATGGGCAGGCAGGGATGTTTGCATGGCACCACTCCCAGACCACGTCCAATCACCCACCCCACTGGCCACCAGGTTCAGGTAGGGTGTTTTCTTACCCTGAAATCACCCAGCTGCCAACTCAAGGTTTAACCAAAAATAGTGAGATTTTGGCCAAGTCTTTCTTGCCGAGACAAGGCCTTGCACTCAGCCTGCGCTAGCTAAGGGTGATGGGAACATGATAAACCACCTCGCGTTCATGAATACTTTGCATCAAATTAGAGAATTCACGTTGAACACAGATCTGTGCTGAGGTTAAACATGTCACAAAACCCAGTGGTTTGTTCTTGCAGAGGTGCAAGGTCTGGGTTTATAATTTCTGCTGATAACTTGCCCTCCAGCAAGCTGTAACACCAAAATTCGCACCAACGTAGAAAAAGAATACATTCACCTCATCACACTTTACAACCCAGCACCTCTGCTAACCACCTGGGACCCTGCCATGGTCAGGACTTGAGAGCGTGGGGCATCAGGCCAGGTTTAGCTACTTGTTTGTGGAGGAGATGAGTCCCGGCCTTCCTTGATGAGATCTCCATCAACTGCAGCAGGAGACTGGGGAGACTTGCTCAGATGGGCAATTTAGGTGTCTGCTCTTGTCAGATGAGTCACACCCAAAATATTCAAAGACATCCTACCTGCTGCAACCAAGCAGGCTTTCCCATGAAACCTCCTGTTTACTATTCGAATACCGACACCAGATCTGATTTTGCATGATAGAAATCAAGTATATTCTTACTTGCGTGTAATGAGTGCTGTTTATCACATCAGTTTATTTCTCTACGTGGAGCAAATTTCAAGGGGTTTATTCCAAGTGGAGTTTTACATGGGAACACCAAGGAAGCCCCAGGAATAGTGTCAAACTAAAAGAAATTTCTTTTCTGCTAAGAGTCAAATGATGGTCAGGGAAACACACAAGACGAAAATATGAATACCTAGTGGTTGAAGATAACTGCAGATAATCCCCTGGCTGATATTCAAGCTCTAGGAATTTAAGCCAGAATTTGGAATTTTGTGCAGAAAACAATTTACTAGATTGTTTGTTTCATTTCTTGGCAGTTTTTCCAGCTGAATTGCTTTGCAATCCACTCTCACATCCGCTGGCGAAGGGGAAAGGAATCCTGTTGAAAGGGTAGACAAGCATGGAAAAGAAAAAAAAAAAAAAGGCAACGATCAGAAATCGTAACTTCACATCACAAAGGCAGAATAAAGAAGACAAGTGGAGAGGACTGCATCCTCTGATGTGAGGATGTGAGTGATGTGAGACACTCACCGCCACCGGGAAGGTGAGGAGCCAGAGGAATCTCTGCCCTGAAGCATCCCAAGAGATGCTGCTGACCATTGCACTCCCATTCCCCGTCTCTCCTGGTCTTTTTGCTCCTAATAGGAGCTGAACTGGTTTTAAGGATGTGCGGAAAACCAGCAGCACTGCTCAGGGTCCTACAAGAGCCGCCAGTGAAGACCAAGTATTCCGGTTATGATATTGCTGCGTGGTGTAACCACAACATTTGGTTTAGCTGATAAGCCATGGCAGCGTGATCTACCGTGCTGAACATCTCCTGAAATCTGATTAGCAAAGCATGACACTAGAGCTGGGCAGCATTTGTTGAATCAAGTGATTTTGGACAGTTAAAAATGGCCTTTCTCCTAAATTAAAAACTCATATCAATATCTTATTTTGACCTTCTTTTCTTTTTCAGCAAAACATACCACAAACAACAACAAAACTACGTCCAGTTTTCATTCATCCTCCCTCTCTTTTTTGGAAACAGCAAGAAAGAAGTTTTCTGTGTGTGAAAAACTAAATGGATGGATGTTTGCACTGATACAGCTGAAAAATGTCATATTAACAAATGGCTCTTGTCTAAAAATTGTTGAATGAAAAGATTTACTATTCAGTTCATGAAAAGATCTCTATGTGGATAAATAATACTATGTAACTGCTCCTAACTGCTGACTGCTCTTACAATATAAGTGGCTTTCAGCAACAGGGAAGGGCACAACCTATGAATGGATCTTGTCCTGCCTTGGGCAACTTAGATGAGGGATAGCTTAGGATGTAAGAGTTTTGCTCATGGGGATATCTCCACACGCACCTTCTCTGGGTGGTCTCCTCTGAGTGTTTTGAACAAAGCTTTGCTTTCAGGAAGGCTGCCATCATTTGCTTAGACTCAAAATGTCACTGCCACGCTCTTCTGCTGGAGAGGGCTGGCATGCTGTGTCCTGGGACTGTGGTTGCCATACCCTGGGGCTGCACAGACCTGGATTCCCTCCTGGTCTCCTCCAAGTGCCTCTCTGTGCCACTGCTGCATTTCATGTTATTTGTTTGTTTGTTTGTTTGTTTTTCCAAAAGAATAGCCCCAAACCAAGCCAGGCAAGGAGAAAACACTGAGATTTTTATCAGCTCCTGTAGACCAAATGATTTGAGCACATTACAAAGGGAAGCTTGAGAGCATCTATGGGGGTTGTGGGACCTGCTAGGGAAATGCCACAGGACTTTTGCAGTAGGGTGACCTACACTTGGCCTATGTCCACCCCTAAGTGTAGGCTGTGCACCACAGAGGGAATTGCTTCCTCTCCACACCTGGGCTCTGCTGACTTGGTGCTAGCTTGGTGCCTACCTGCATATGGGGTGAGCAGCTTGGGGTCTGGAGCTGCCCCTCACCAAGAGTGTAGACGCCTCTTTCCCAGCTGTCAGCAGCGTGCACAGCTCTGGCCATCAACCCCACCTCCTTCAGCAGTTGGATCTGAGGTCTGTGTTTGACTAGGGGCCAAGTGTGATGGTTGGACACAAGTTCTTACTTCCTTGAGCAGCAGAAACATTGAGATCACAGCCACCCTCCTGCAGCATATTTCACCCGGTCCTGAGCAGGGAGCTGGAGCCACCCATGCCCCATTTAGAATCATAGAATGTTTTGGGTTGGAAGGGAGCTTTAAAGGCCATCCGATCCAACCCCCCTGCAGTGAGCAGGGACATGTTCAACTACAGCACGTTGCTCAGAGCCCTGTCCAACCTCACCCTGAATGTTTCTGGGGAAGGGGCCTCTACCACCTCTCTGGGCAGCCTGGGCCAGGGTTTCATCAACCTCATGGTAAAAAATTTCTTCCTTATATTTAGTCTGATTCTCCCCTCCAGCAGGCAGCCCATGTCCCCTGCAGGCATTATTGTGGCCTTCTGATACCTAAAGGGGCTTCTAAGAAAGATGAGGACAGACTTTTTAGCAGGTCCATCAGCTGGTTTTGCTGATGCATTGTGTCCTGCTGCCCTTCCCCCTAAGCACTGAGAGCTCCCTCCACTTGGAGGTCCAACAGACCAAAGTGGGAGCAGAAACTTCCCCTTTTCCCTGTTCCTTTTTACCTCCTGGTCTGCAGGAAATTTCACAAATTGCAGGTTCAAGAGGAGATTGGAGATGTTGATGGAAAAGTATTATTAAACAGAGAAAAACCCACATCCAGCTCAGGAAGTCTCTGAGCTGTGAAGGCTGAGGAAGATCCTGGGGGAAGTATCACCTCCTGTCCCAATTCTTATATCCCTCCCATGGTATCTGTTCTTGGTTGCTGCTGGGTACTAGGCTAACTGGCCTCTTGCTTTCTGGCCCAGTTCAGCCATTCTCCTGCTCACCACAGCTGCTGCTTGTGGTATCTCCAGCAGCAGAGCTTGGAGCTGATCTTGTGCAGGGTGGGTGGCAGGGATGAGGGTAGATAGTATTCACCTTCAGACCCAAAGCATCAGTAATTCACCTTCATTTACACCAAGTTCTTCAGACAAAGCCTGACCCATGTGCACAGCAGTTTGCACAGGGTGGACACCATCATTTTTGCTTTGGAGCAGGGACTGGAGGCTTTTATAAATTAACCCACATGGCTCCAGAGTCAAACCTCTACTCGTGTATCTGTGATTATACACGTAAGTATGCGCGTCCTTGTGTGTGAGATAAAATAACTCAGAACTGATTTCTGCCAAGCTCACTTACTGGTCATTTTTAAGCAGTGAATGAGTCAGGGAAAATCTGGGACAATTGGTGAATTGGTTAAAAAAGAACATTTCTTTTCTGTGTAGCTCCAGAAGTGAAGCACAGTTAAAAGCGCAGGACAAAAAACCACCAAAAGACCAAGAGCAACAATAGAGTGTTTTCCTTCCTGTATGTTTGTTACAGTTCATGCTGGCCATGCAAAAAAAAAAAAAAAACGCCAAAATAAAATCTGGCACACAGGTCATTATGTTCTTCGGGAATCAGAAATAGACTGAGTGGGCTTGGTAGGCAAAAACACATTTCACAAGCTCCTTCTTGTCACAAAGCCAATATTTGTTCAGGAGAGAATTCTTCTTTGGGTAATTAATATTTTTTTTGCTATTTATTGCTCACTGGATGGAAGTTTTGGAATGTGTAAGGAAGGGGGGAAACCTGGCAGTGTTCCTCGCCGTTATTACATTGCTGTTGAGGCCTCCAACAAAAATCACAGCACTGAGCGTACATTCCTTTCGCAAGCAAAATGGATCATCAGGCGATGGAATGGCTTCAAAGGAATGCGTGCATCATGCCTTTGACATTTTGCTACAGCTTGAGCAGGAGGGGGAAAAAAAAAAAGAGCTATGGATAAGCACTTTCCTTAGGTCGTACATTTGTTCTTGCCCATCTGCTGTGAAGGAAGATTTCCACTTGGCACCTGAGAGACAGGAACCTCAGCTATTCCTCTTCCAAGCCACACGTTCAAGAAAAGCCGGAGAGTTTACGTTAGAGAGGAACAGGAGGTGAAGGAAATTGTAAACTCGAGTGAGATGTTATAGGGCAGGTTAGATGCTGGTGGGTAGACTAACAAAAGTGGAATGTTATTGCTAAAACCTGGCTCCTTCCAAAAAACCCGTAACGTTGTCAAAGCCTGGAGTTTCGTCTGCTAGTTTCAGACATTCCAACATATGCTTCTTATTTTGTTTTTAATACTTACAGTCCATCCAGAGACAATTCATGGCAACCGTGGCTATTGTAACACTATATAAAACACAGGGTTTGATGACAACTGATATGAAGTGTGATTGGAAAAAATAATGCCCCCTGGTAATGATAATATTTCCTGCTCAGATTGGTCTCACGATAATAGGCCTGCTGCAGTGGTGTTTCCAGAGTTATATACAGGACTCTGGTATTACATTACAGCTGCTGCCTAGTTATACATCCGTGTGAATAGGAGGGAATAAATCCGCATGCAGAAATACCAGAATGTCTGTGAACAGGGGCCAAACAGCGACAATTTCTTGTTTAACTCTTGGGGGCTGGGTGAAGCACCATCCGCTTGGACCTGACTGACCAGGGAAGCATCTTGCCTCATTTCAAGAAAAGAGATGCAGCCTCTGGAGCATGCCCTTGGCCAGCTGGTCCTTGGGAGCTTGGCAGCCTGGCTCCGGAGGTCAGAAATAGCCCGGAGCAGGAAGCTTTGCTTTCAAAGAGGATGGTGTATGTGGATATGGATGAGAAGCAGAGCAGCTCTGGATGGAGATGGGGAGAGGGGGGCTGAAAACCTGCCCAGTGGATGGGGTTGCAGATGGTTCACTTCATCCTCTTCCAAGAGGAAACACGTTAGAAGCCTTTGTTGTAGCTCCACAAGCAGTCCAGCTCACCGGCTCCAGGGGTTTATTCTCACAGAGGAGCAGAGTCATTGCTGGCTCAAGATATCACTGCTAATGTGGGCCTGTTTATCTTGGGTTTCCCCATCTCATCCTTCTCACTCCACATTATGGCATTAATTATGACAGTTCCAGCAGAGCTAGGGACAGTCTCTGGTTTCTGCCCTCTGGTTTTTAGCATTTAAATCCTCGCTCCTTCCAAAGGGTTCCAGGTTTCAGAGGTCAGTGAGTGTATGGAGAGGAAGATGAGGGACTGGTTTCCTTGGCCGGAAGTGCATGAATACCTATGTTGGTGAAAAAACGTGCCCGAGAGGCCAGTGCTGCTGGGCTGGGATGTGGCGAGGATCCTGGATTTATCCACTGGCTTTCTATGACCTGCAGCAAATTTCTTCCCAGATTAAAGGCCCAAATCAATGGATGTGAGATAAGGACACCTCCCCATTGTTTCTGTGTCTGAATCCGGCCCTGCATGGCAGCGAGGTCTGCTGTAAGGATGCATGCTTGCCGGGGCTGCAGATGGGATATCAAAGACCAGTGCATGGATCACGTAAGCCTTGGGCAGCATGAAGCATTCAAAGCTGATTCCTGCTGTTGAAGATGACCATGACAGTCCTTAGGAGACAACTGCAGCTGGAAAAGTTCTCCAGAAAAGATGTAAGCAAAGGAGAAATTCCTGAAGGAGGTAAAAAAAAGTCAAAGGGCCTTTTCTTAAGAACCTGGGAGAGATGTTTCAGCTCTTTCAACCTCATTTCTGCCCCACACAGCAAAACTAGGAGTAAATGAGGGTAAAATGCCCTGGTTTTTAGCTGGTAGGAATCCTGGGACCTGTGAAAGTGGGTTGTGGGATTTCACCTCCAGAAAACAGGGATACCTCAAAGACCTCCATGGCAGGGAAATGGGCTACCAAGAAGGAGGAATGAGGCGATGCTGGTACATGAAGAGTTCCCCAGAAATTCAGCTCCCTTGAACTCAGAGGCCCAAGACCACATATCTGGCAGTTATCTAAGCAGGGGCATGTAAGACAAAGTTGGCAAATAAGATCTGATCTCTCTCAGAGAGGGAGGGAAATGAGTCACCCAGATACCCACTAACATCAAGGGGAAACTTCAAAAAAGCCAAGAAATTCAGGATCAAGGACTCCAAGGAAATATCTTCAAAGGCTGAGCAATCTGACCCTGGGGCTGGGAAGAGTGCTAGTGTCCACCATCTCCAGTGGAAGGGGCAATTATGCAACTCTCAACAGTCTGCAAACATGAGCAAAGACACGTGAAAACTAGGTGTCATTCAAGACAAGTGGGAGCGAAGCCAACTGAGGTCCCTGCTGCTCTCATGCGGGAGCTTACAGGACTTTTTCTTGCCAAATCCCAATGTCCTGGCCTGAGCCTCAGGCTGTGAGTCACAGATATTGGTAGTGAAATTTCCAACTGGGCTTTTATTCTCCCCAAAATGTCTTTCGCAACCTCTCCCCTGCTGTGTAAATTGTGTCGAGCTGCTGCTGTGGAAGGAACCTCAGTTCTCATCTGAGTGATGCTGCACAGGGACAGTGAGTGTGGGGGGCACCAAGGGTAGTGACTTACACACAGGGTCTTCCTAGGTTATGTCATGTCCCCCTCCAGAGCAGCATGCTGCAGAGTTGGTTACCACACTGTGTCTGCCTTTAGTTTTGTCCTCGGAGGTTTTCTTCAGCCTGAAGTAGATGTCTAATGTGAAGGGATGCAGTTTGCTCTAGGTTTGTTGGCTAATGTCATGGAAGTTCATTTCCCTCTCAAGGATACCAATCTTGTTGCAAGCCACAGCCTTTAGACAGGCTTTGGAGACAGCCCTACAGCAACCTGACCTGTCCCAGTGCACACATGTGCTGTGCTAGCAAAATAACCAGGAGCAACCCTCTGGAGGAGGTGGCACTGGAGCTGCTTGCCCAAGCAGGGCCCAAGGGCAGATCTGCCTGGCACCAAAGGCAAAGAGGAGATTTGCCACTAAATGGGACACTAAGTCCAAGGCAAGAGGGAACAGTCCGCAGGAAGGTGAACCACAACCCGCTGTGTTCTTGGAGTCAGCACGAGGGTCTGAGCCTTGCCCCTCCAGCTCAGAGAGAGCAGAAAGAAGGGCTCAGACCCCCCAGCATCAGTGAGCCAGCCATGGTGTGATTTGAGCATGTCCAAGGCTGAATGCTGGTGGAAAACCCTCAGAGCAGGTTTTACCTGCACTGAAATACCAGCCTTTGCACTAAGAAGGCACAGCACTGCGTAACGGGTGATGGGAAGAATGGTACAAGGGATGGACTTGCTAGGGCCAGGCACCTTGTTCTTCCAAACACTGCAGAAGAGGAGTGCCAACAGGGCTACCACAGCTCTGCACGCTGGGCGAGGAGCACACACATCCCACAAACACTGCCTGCAGCACCGTGCAGCACATCCCACCGTGCAGCCTCAACGCCACAGCTCCATCCCCTGGGTACCGAGGCCGGCTTCATCCAGCTGGCATGAGGAGCAGCAGAACTGGCTGAGAAACGTGCTAGCAACCACTGCATGAGTTCTCCGGGGGCTTCTGCTTGCCAGGCCCTGCTGCAGCCCGCACTGTCTTGCCTTGGCTGCCATGCTCCCCTAGACAGCTACCACAGGTAGGCACCTTGCCCGGATCAGCCCTTCCCCAGGCTGGGCAGACACCAGCACCCAGCTGTGTGGGTTAGCTGTCTGCCCGCGATAAAAATCGTGGAAAAGAGCCGGCTTTTTGGTAACGGCTGTGATTTTCTTTTTTTTCTTTTATTTCTACCACCCTTTCCTGAGTGCTGCTGTGAGGGAAAAAAAATAATTCCCTATTAGAGGCACGGTGAGGATGGTTCACCCAGCAGCAAGAAGAAAATATTCCCATGGCCCTGGAAGCAAGCAATGACTAGAGGCCAGATTATGATTTTAGTTGTATTGGCAGAAACTTGGAAGAAATCCACTTAATGGGATGTTTAGACTGGACATTAGGAAAAAAATTCTTCACAGAAAGAGTAGTCAGATACTGGAACAGGCTGCCCAGGGAGGTGGTTGAGTCACCAGCCCTGGATGTGTTTAAGGGTCGTTTAGATGTGGTGTTGGGGGATATGGTTTAGGGGAGAACTTTGTAGAGTCCAGCTTTGATGGTTGGACTCAATGATCTCAAGGGTCTTTTCCAACCTGGATGATCCTATGATTCTATGAAATAACTTGGGTTTCCTGTGCTGTAAGTGAGATCCTAGTCCCCTGCTTTGGCCTGCCGGGTGCTGCCTGCACCCTTGCTCTGATTCATGGATGCAAGTTTGGCTTTCTGGATGAGAGTGCAGCCAGTTATTGCCAGCCAGGAAACCGGCTCGTTTGCCATCAGTAGCAACAGGCTGCCAATGCTGTGACTCGGCGTTTAGCCAATATGAGATTTTTTTTTTCGCTCGGTGTTATAGAGCACTCTGATTATTCAGAGTGTGTGATTTTTGAGGTGTTCCAGGAACAAACCTCACTGTGCGTCCCTTTCTCAGTCTGATTTCTGTTTGGGACCAAGTGCAGGAAGCATGACTGAGCTTGGTCTCCTCTTTTCCCATGGCCAGAAGATCCAGGCAGGAGACACGTACAAAACAGGGCTCTGAAACAAACTGCTTGCCAGCAAGCATGGGCTGGCTTCTCTGATCATGCGTTGGGCAGGGTCAAAAAGTTCAAAGGAGACTCATCCCCAAGTGCTGGAGAGGCAGGGAACATGACATCCATCTTGAGTCAAGCTCATGGCTCTGCCCCAGGGCAATGTGGAAAGAGGATGTCCTAAAACTGACTGAGACCAGGGCTGAAGTTGGTTGGTCCATGAGGACCATTTAAAGATCCTGCCAGCAGCATGGTGTGGAGGAAGAAAGGGTAGCCCAGAAGAAGAAAGAGGAGTGGTCCAGGTAGTCAGTTGGGTGTGAAGACCAAGGACATCACATCTCTATGATCTCATCTCCCTGCTTCTCAGCTAATTCCTAAGTAGGTCGCTGCAGCTCCCAGCATCTCAACTGAGGGCACCTGCAGAAAGAATGCTACTAGATGCATTCAGGAAAAGGTGCACAGAGTGAGGCCATGGGAGCATGGGGGTTTTCTGCCAGCAATATCTAAAGAACTCTTTGAAGAAGACTGTCATGGACTCTTAAAGCCCTTGGCTAAAGCTTTCTCTCTCTCTAGGCCTTGTACAATCTCCTTTCCTGGCAGAGGAGGCCGAAGCTGCTTTTGACTGCTGCTACCTTTCCACTCCCAGGGCCTTGTATCTGGGAGGGTGCCAAGCAGAAGCCGGCATCAGCCCTGGCTGGAGGGAGCCTCCACTTTGTAGGAACTTTGCAGCCATCCTGTCTCTTCTTACCAAACAACTGGGCTTGCAGCTGGCACAACCATCTCCACCTTAATCCCTTTCCCTTCAGGTGAGTTGGGAGCAGAAAGGAGGGAAATGGGCTTTGCCAAAAAAAGGTGAGCCCCTGGCTTTGGTAGGCTACAGAGGATGCAAGAGAAGAAGGTAATGCTGTTACTTAGATGTGATGATGCTTACTGCCTGTAGAAACCATGACAGAACCATGAAAAGAATTATGCTTATGCCATGAAGATGAAGAAATGAGAAGACTGAGACAGCGATTACACCCTGCACCCTGAAGCAGATTTCATGCAAAAAGACTGTTCAAATCTCTCTGAGGAAATAGCTTATTCAGTGCCTTTTCAGTGCACTACATGAGATGCTTCTAGATTGGGCACATCTGACCATTCAAATGCAGCAAACATTAGCAGCACAAACTGGGAATGTGCCCATTGACCAAGGACCTGAAACAAAATCATTTTGCTCAACTTTGCATGGATTGTTCCTCTCTTAAAACTATTATGCAATTCTGAACGTTGCGTGTATGTATATGCGGCTTTTAATAATAAGCTTTATCCTGCAGGATTGCGTCCTGCCAGGACAAAGTGTATTTATAAAACAGTTATGTAGGTGTATTGAGACAGCGTGTGCCAATGTCAAGTGAAAGTATGTTGCAGCAGTGATTTAAATGGCAAGGCTCTGCACCAATGATCTTGCCCAATGTCTCCATAGCAGAGGCTGTAGGACTCTTATCCATAGATTTCCTTATGAAACCTCTAACTTTTAGTAGAGGACTTCCATTCCTGCTCATGAGCTCCTCTGGGCCAAGCACACTGTAAATTAATTTGCTTTATTTGGGGACTAGAACCAAAACCCTGGAGCCAAACACCTTCTGTCTTCATTCATACTTGAATTTGTGGCTTGGGCCTATCTCCAACTGTATTGTAAAGAGTCTTTTATTTTTCTCTGTTAAGGTGTATACAGAGCCAGCAGTCAGGAGATGATGTCCAATGTGGTGTGTCTCAGGTTCACATATAACAGGTCCTTTGAGGTCCATGTACCCCTAAGCAGAAATGGATTACCTAGAGGAGTAAGAGTGTCATAGAACACTGATGGCCTGTGTTTTCTAAAGGAACATTGTACAAAATTTGTTGTGTGATGGTGCACATTGGCTTATAGTGTAGGAGAAGGAAACCAGATCCCTGAGGGCTGAAGGAGACCCTGAGAAGATCTGTCTTAAGCCCCATCAGGCAATGGGAAGGCTGGAGGGGGTAGCCACAATGCTACGGCCTGTGCCCACAGCTTGGGGTGTTTGTGACTAATGAGGCAGCAAGAAACATGGAGAACAAAGAAGAGATCTGCCCAAAGATACCAAAACCAGTTGTCTCTGCTGCTTTGCAAGCTGAAGGACAGCAGGCAGGCATGTAGGTGTGAGGAGAGGGCATGGGTCCCCTCCCAACTTCAGATCCAGCCATTTTGCTGCCCCAAAAATGCATGCCAGCACTGGTGATCTGGATAGTGCACCCGCGTCGGAGCAGGGTATCAAGTGTTCATGCCACTTCCACCATTTCCACAATGTTTTCTTCCACAGCTACAGAGAGTAGCCAGCTCAGCTTTTTTGCACATGGAAATAACCCAGATAGCAAGGGAGTTTTGTGGCTTTTTTCAAACCAAGGTGCCTGGACACCAAAGGGCTGAGGGTCACATGGTGGTGGTGATTAGAAAAAAGTAAAATGCATAAATCTTTAGCTGTCGGGAGAGACCTCAGCTCAAGGGTACTGATGCTCTTGCAAATAGTAACTTCTTCTTCCTTACTTTCTAGTATTTATGAGGAAAATTGGGTACAGGGTGGTTAAAGACATGGCTCATGGTCTCCCAGAAAAGCCAGTACCAGAACTAGGAGCTCTAATCCCAATGAATGTTCTCTAAAAGAAGAGTTTAGGTGGAGAAAGTGCAGAGAACATCACTGGTACACCAATTTTGGCCATGGCCTCATGAGTGCTTCTACCCTGCAGATGGGCTTTCCCTCTGTTCCACATGTGCCTCTGAGAAACAACCACTGCATCAAAAAAAGGATTGTTATTGCTCTGTCTGGGTCCAGGCTTGACTGGTAGCTGCTCTTTATAAAACAACAACCTTTTGCCCCTTTGTCTTGTCTTTTTGCAGGTTTCCACGTAGGCTTCTCTGAGCAAAGAGGCAGTCTGGTTTCACACGCCTCGCAGAGAGGAAGGAGAAAATGGAAATAATTTGTACTCTGGTATCTGTATCCCTCCAGTAAGAAGCTGGAGCCCTCTGAAATATGCTGGGATGCAGGAGCACAGATGTTTGGACTATCGCACACCAGCTATGCAGGAACATTTCCTTATTTCATTTGCTCTGGCTTTTGAGGACAGAGAACACAGTTGGTTTTAGGGCACAGGGGGGTTTAGATCAAGCTGGAAGATTTAAGCTAGAGCAGGAATAATATTTGAGTGTGTCAAATCAGTTTGTGAAGGGCACATCACCTCTTGTTGCTGCATCCTCCCGTTACACAGAAAATCTGAGAGGTTCGGAGAGAGAGGCTAGGCCTTTGAGGAAGAAAAGAGGAGGGAAAACAGCATTAGATGGGATATTACCCACTGACTGTGATTTCATTTCTCGGGAGAAATTTACGATGTGATCATTAAATCCCCACGAGACAAACCTGAACAGTGTTTTCTTCCTTCTGGGCAAAAAATCTTGGAACTCTTAAAAAGACATTGTATTTCACAGCTCAGCAATCCAGCAGCTTTTAAAGAACTGGAGAGAGAAGAGGAATTTTTAAACAAACAGTCTTTGCCCCCCCCCCCCTTATTTTAAAGACTCTATGCCGTCAGAACTCTTTTTAGGAAAAATAAATAAATTCTAACATCTGGTAATTAATAGTTTATGAGCCGAACAATGTTGTCTACAAAGGCGGTTCACAGGAGCACAGTGTTTGCCTTGCCCCTTATCTCTGAAGATCGCTGCTCTCTCACTACAGCAAAAGCTCTCCAGATACGGCATTTAACTGAATTTCTACTGTTGCACTTTAGGAAGACAAACAGTAGGATCAATATAGAAACTGTCAAAATACTCAGGTTTTCTATCTCAGTTTTGTTTCCAGCCAGGACCGGTGCAGCTTCACGGCTGCATCAAGCTCTACCTCTCCATCTTGATGCAACCAAGGGGTTGCAGCAACTTATCACTTGGGCAGTTCCACATCTTGGTGGCATTTGAGCCTCTCAGATGGTAACAGTATTTGTCTTCTGAAGCTGTTCCTGGGGCAGGGAAGGGGATTTTTGCCCTTGTTTTATGAGGGAGAACTTCAGCAGTGGGATGAAGTGAGTTGCAGAAGGTCACAGAGACAAAGTGGGTGTCTACCAACATACTTGAAACTGTAACCACAAAACTTTCCACTTTATCCTGATAATGCTGCTGAGGAACAGAACTAAAACACAAAAGCCTGGTGTAATACTTAAGTACAGATGTCACCCACACCCTTACAGTTTCGAGGGTGGCATAAAAATGTCCAGACCAAATGAAATCTAGGGGCCTTTAAGAGCTGCAAAACAGAACCTTTGAATTTCTGAAATGTCCAGATCTGGTTTTATTTCAATTTCTGGCAGTTGGCAACCACAGTTCCTTAATATAAGAAAGACCTTTCCCTTGTTATTCTCAAAGCAAACCCATGCTAATCCTCAGAAGTCTGGGCCTACCTGGAGAAAACACCATTAGAGGAGGACACAGGATGGTCAGGATATCCAGAACCAATACCTGCAGCACTCAGCTCCACAAAATTTGGCAATCTTTTCATTTGTGAGGAAAAGCTTGGCTGGTAGTTGTCACACATCTTTAGATAAGTGGGCTCCTTCCTTGCATTTCCGTGGACTTCCAGTGTGATGATAGCCCACAGATCTGTACATCTCTGTCACTTAAAGGTATTTAAGTGCTTAAATCCACTTGAAATCCACACCCTAAATGACAGCACCAGCCTCCAGATGCAGTGAGGATGCATACACATGAGGATGGTGAAGCATTAGGTACTGCACAAATAAGGGCAGTGATTTTTACCCTTTAGCCCCTCGTGATTTTGAGGTAGAAAAAAAAATGAGTCCTAATGAGTTTAAAGCTTACACCAAATTGCAAGGAACCACAGGGCTTTGCGAAAGTATTTGTGGCACCTGTACAGCCAAAAAGGTATTTTTCATTTGGCGTGGGTGAAGATTATACAGAAGGTGAACACCCTTCTCACACAGCAGGCATGCCATCTGTAGGCACCTGGACAAGACGTAGCTGGATGTAGCTATTTAAATCTGACTTGCTCCCCATGCAAATGGCTCTCCCACTCTTCTTCTGAGCTGCTCAGTGGTGGACCTGCTGCAAGTAGAGGGACAGGGCACTTCATGGCTCTGATAGTCGCTGCTGGCTTGCTCACTCTTGCAGCGTGGGCTCCTGACCACTTCTGCAAGGCAATTTCCTTTTGGTGACACTCAATACTTCTCCCTGCTGTGTGAAAAGTGGGTTGATCTCTCATGCCATGGAGACAAAGTTAAATTGCTGTGGTCTTCCAGGATGAGCTGAAGTATGGAGTGATGTCTGCCCAGCTGGGACCAAGCCTGCTCAGGCTGTTTTCTCCCTTCTCTCTGAGCTGCTGCCTGCAGTGCAGTTCAGATGGGAAGAAATTTATTCCAAGGAGGTGGGAGAGGCAAAGTGGAATTAGTGTTAAATCCACCCAGGGACTGAGTGGCATGCAGACAGCTTGCATTCCTTGCAACCCCATCACTACAGTCTGGCTAGCCCTTTGGAACAGCCAGGATGCCATATATTGTCCTATTTAACCTCAAGACAGAGGATCAAAGTGCTACCCTGACATCCCACCTAGGAGATTAAAGACAACTTGAAGATAAAGAGCAGATGTGTTTTCTCAGCATTCAGTACCCGAGCAGCACACGCCGTGCCCAGGTGACTTCCCATAATTTTCAAGAAAGGACTATCTCAGACCTCAAAAACGCAGCCAGGAAACTAATTTAAATTTTACTATGACCCTCCATGCCTAGAAGGGCAGCTAACCTCAGGTCAACCTCCCGGTTAACAGAAAAGAGCAGAAAAGAGTGTTCTTCACTTGGAGCTTCCCTTGTCGTTTGGGGAGGAAAATGCTATTATCTCACTCTCCATGTTGTGCTCCGGTGGCCACACACTAAATTTTGAGTAGCTGGAGTTCAAAGGAGATAGATTTATGTGTCAGAGGGATCTGGACTCTCTGATCAGCTGAAATAACTGGTCAAACTCCCATGGACTTAATGCTGGAATCCTCAGGGAAATCAGTGGGAGTTTTCCCATAGGCTTGTGTTGCAGTGGCTTAAATAAAGCAAGAGAAGGGTTTCTTAGTCAGACACTGACAGAAAGAAGTCTCCTCTCAGCAATTAAAATATAGAATTCTACTTGAAAGTTATTAATATGCCTAGTGTCTACTTATGGCCAAGCCACATATCCCCAGCCTTACCAAATATGAACTTAAATACACAACACTCTCTGGAGTTACTTCTCAGTTAATAATTTATGTATTCTGGCAACAGATCAATGCAACTAGAAACTAGTTTAGTAACTTACCTTCAGGGTTGTCTATCTATAAACACTGCAGATTCCTAAGTTAAACAGAACCCAATTGTTTTCCTGTGTAATAGAGGCCAGGGCCTGATTTATATAGTTAATTTAAATGGTAGTCTTAAAGAGCTGGGAAAAAAAACAACTTGTATCATTAAGGGTTATGAAAGAGGGAGAAACTGTTTACTACTGGGTTCAGAAATACGTGATATAAATGAAGATAAAATGCAAGTATCAAGGCAAATATAATAAAATGATACCAGTGTATGTTGTCTGTGCTTATATAAGTCCTGGCTGATTTTTCCTGTGGTTACCCTGCACCTCCAGAACTGTCTGATGCTGGGATTTGTGTGCAAGTGTGCAGCCCATATTCTGGCCTCTTTAATGCTGGGCTGCGTCCACTGTCAGAAAGCAAGCAGGGCTTGCCTTACTGCAGGTAGAGCAGGAGTTGAAGCAAAAATAAGGGTGCCCAGGCTTGCCCCTTCTCCTTGATCACATCTGGAGAAGAGAGGGGACAGCAGCCTTTGTGGACGGCTCGTGCACCGAAACACAGCTCGCATTTGAAAGCGCCTTGCAGTGACTAATTAACCGGCATCTGTTACAACTTGTTGAGCCTTATCTTCATTTTCATACGTGCTATTTTGGAATGAAGTTTTATTTAGGCTCTGGCTCTTAAGCGTTGCTCAAGAGTCACATTACAGGATTAGCCTTCCTGACAAAGGGGAGGGGATGCTTTGTGGTTAGCAGCGCAGGGTAGGAGTTAGGAGGCTTGACCCTGTCCTGGCTGCTGCCTCGTCACCTGCTCTGAAGCTGCTGGCTTGACTCATGCAGCTAAGCCTGCACAGATAGGAAGGCTTAGTTAATGTCTATGGAGTATTCAGAAACCCTCTTGTAAAAGGTGCCATGTGAATAACGATTTAATAGTTCTCAGATGCTGCTGAATTGTCCTTCTGCAAAGATCGGCTCCTGCCAACAGGGCTGCACCACGTACCCCCTGGCTGCAAACAACTCATTCTCGAGGGAAAAGCCTTGAAAAACTTACCTCCTCCACCCCATCAGGGCTTCACCTTGGCTAGAGCCAAGGCAACCAGAGCAGAGACCTCTAGATGTAAAAACTACAGCCCATTGAAGATAAAAGCCTCTAGATGGGGTAATAAAAGATATCCTCTTTGTAGGTCAGTGTGGAGGATTACAGATGTTCACCCACATCATGTAATCTTATCTCTGGGTGTTGCTCATGTGCATTGTGAATTCTTCGGCTGTACTGGCACATCTACCAAGGGGAACTTCCAGATGCTGTGAAAGACTCATCTGAACGCTTGCTTTTTAGGTCTTTATCAAAAGAAAACTAGCAAAGGCTCTTCAGAGGCAGATGCATGCATGTTTGGAGATACTCAACCACATGCCAAGCTTGCCTGCATGGGTAATTACAGTGCAGCAATGCAACGTGTGAACACAAAGCCCCTGAATAGGACTAATAAAGCTTCCTTATATTCTGGGACCAAGTAATGGAAGTGATTGTTCCAGTAGGGAATGAGGTGGGAAGAAACCCTAGGCTAAGATGGGCAGCAATACAGGCCATCTTGACGGGGAGAAGTTAGAGCCCATACCTTAGCCTCTGCTGAGAGACCCTGTAGATCTGCACATTATCTCTGCCTGTGTGGGCATTTTAGTTACAAATCCTCTGCACAAACACATATATCGGCCTCTGAGACACCCATGGAGAGGAACAGGCACTTTGGGGTGCAGTTCCTCTGCTATATTTTAGGCATCCATTGTAGGCGGAGATGAATTGCGCTCCAGACCTCAGTGGGCTGGTCTTTAGTCAAGTGGGGGTGACTAGCTCGAATGATGCTGCCTGGATACAGCCATCTAAAGGAAGCATGAGGAGATCAGTCCGTTCCTCAGGAATCATCATCACTTCCTTACAGTTCAATTTAAAATGCCTCCAAAAAGAAATCAGCTAAAAAGGAATTTTAAAAAGACTCTCATTTCAGAGACACTAAAATAAGTGGGAGTGTGAACATATGTGTGTGTTCACATGGGGAACTACTCTGAAGTCTCTGCAGTTCTTTAAATACACCATGAACACGATGCCGGGTTCACGTCCCCTCCTGCACATGCTCTTCCATACGAATAGGCAGAGAACTTCTGGTTTACCAGTTTTAATGCAGGTGATCAGAGCGGGGAAAGCTGATAATGAGCTCTAGGCTCCTGTAATGCATAACACAAAGAAATCCCTCTCATTTATACCAATTTATCTCGTGGCAGTTGGTCTGACTGTGGAGTGAAGGCAAGCTGCTCTCAGTTGACACCTAGTAGTTGTTTTAGAAAACAATGTTAAATTATTTAAAACAAAAAATAAATTATTCTTTTATAGACAGGGTCCCTCAGCATCCATATTGGTGCAACAGAGCTGAGTAAGAAGATAGTCTACCAGTGTCTAAACCCTCTGATCTTATTTCATTGGAAGAGATGAAGGCTCAGACCCTGCTCTTAGTGATGCCGATGTCGATCTGGAGTCACTCCAGGTGAGCTACCATGGGTGAAAATTGGGTGTGACTAGAGTACAATTTGGGCCCTAAGTGTTTCACAATACATCCTCTTAGCATGAATTACATGCATGCATTAAAGGAAACGTAAAGACTTCAGATTTTGAGAATGAGATAAAAATTCAGCTCCTCGGTTGTTTTTCCTAGAGTGGTTTTTGAACTGCTCCCTGCAGAGGTGAAAAGCGGGTGCTGTAATGTTGCTTGCAATGTTTCCCACGGCCCCTGCTTGCTTCCAGTGGAGGTCAGCTCGTGTCACCACATTGTATGGTTTTCACCTTGCTTGTCATCATCTCACACATGCCAAGGCCAACTTCTGTTTCAGGCCTTTTGAGGGAAATTCTCATTGCCTTGCCCTCAAGAAAAAAAAAAAAACACCACTAAATATGTATTATCAAGAAAGTCCCAGGGAGAGACAATGTCCCCAAGAAGCCCAATACTGTGATGCAGGGAGTGAGGGAGGACAATGTCTGGTTAAAATTTGCAGAAATTCCCTCTCCATCACCTGTGAGCTTAAGAGCTCATCGTTGTGTCCCTCATTTGCCACTGACTTCTGACAAGAAGAGAACCTGTTTTGGTCTCAGTCTAATAAAGGAACCTCGATATTTCAAGATAAGGCATTGAGGCACCTAATCTTTAGAGACTGATGCTACAGGAAAGATTCCAACAACCCTGTTAGAAAGGAAGCTCTCTCAGAAGTGCAGGTAGCTCTTTCAGAAGGACCAAAGAGCTGCCATCTTTGTCTCCCTTGCCCCTGATTGCGCTTGGCTAATGCGCAACATCCCAGTTTCAAAAGGTGGATGAGCAGGCCCCCCCCCATCAGACCAACCTACTGACCTGCTGTTAAGGGACATTTGTGGGATGGAGAGAGTTGAGGTTGTCCTCAGGCCGTGGAGCACATCAGACACCCTCTTCCCACCTCTTGGGATTTCCAGCTTTAAGCCATGAGAAGATTTAAGACAAAAGCGATGTTCAGTGTCCCATTTTGCACGCAGGCTGATCCCATTTGTGTGGGTGCACAGAGCACGGAGCACTGAGTGGGTAGGATCCCTCTGGGGCGTTAGTCAGAGGAATAGCTCATTTCTGGATGCTGATGGAGCTCGGTATGACCTCAGCATGACCTAGGCACCATGCCACTTCCAGCTGACTGTGTCCAGCAGCAACGCTGGGCCCACGATGGTGCTGCATATGCAGAAGCGAGGTGCCCACAGCACCTTCAGACTTGAGTTTCTGCTAAAATGGAGTCTTCAGGGTCTCTATCTTGAACTTAAATGGTATTTTTGTTTTACATGGCCATTAGTCTCTTTGATGTTTAGTTCCCAGTAGCAAAATGAGGATGTTAATATACAGCCCTTTGCCTTCATTTTTTTTCAGACAGGATCCACCTCTGCTCTTTGTTGCACCTGCCGTAATAAATGCAAAATAATTATACCCAAAATAGGCCTGCAAATTAATCTATCATGAGCAGTGTAGACTGCAGGACTTTTAAAACACTAATTATTGTTTTATGCAGTAGATTTTCCAAATAATATGATCTAATAAAGCTTCAGAAAAATACCAAGATACAGCCCTTTCATGTCCTGCTTGCGATACTGGGAAGCAGCTTGAGTCATTCTACTCCTGAATCGAAGCCCCTTGCAGCTGCCCAGCTGGGTGAGCCTGCGCAGATCCTACCAGTACTGAGAGAAATCCAGTTAAATGGCAAAGCTTTGCAGATTCAGAAAATTAAAGAAGCAGGATGGTGGTATTTGTGATTGTTTGGGGGGCAAAAAAAAGAAAGAAAGAAAAAGAAGTTCTAAAGATAGTGAATTTTAATCTTTCCCTCCTTGGTTTTTTTTTTTTTTTCCCTGGAAGATCTGAACAAGCAGCAAAGATTATGTGAAGTGGGTAATCAAATTGTATGCCTGGACATTGATGTGGCTTTGACTGAGCAGTGTGTCTGCCCTAATTAAAGAAAACTTTTCCAGGGGGTAGAAATGCGCTTGAGTCCTTGTATGTTTGTGTTGGTCACTTACTGAACATGGGAAGCTGTGGCTTTGCTTTTCCCTTCAGTGAGGATGAAAATACACATACTGCACATTTAGTGTTTTGTTTCTCCATCAGTGGGGAGGGTCACTTTTCAGCACGCAGCCATCCCTTCTTTCTCTTCTTTTTTTCCCCCTTTTCTTTCTATTTGAAAGAAGCATTTGATACTGATGGAAGATGCCAGAACGACGCCTCTCTTTTAGAGACCAGAGGATGAGAGGGTGCCTTGGGCAGCTGCAGGCTGAATTTCTCCCCATGTATGTAGCTCCAGCTTCGACATGACTTCTAGCAATTTAGCAGCCTCTGGAGCCTCTGAGCATCTCAGGTTTGTGATCCACGAGCATTTCTTGGAATCAGTAGGACTCATAAAAAAGAGACATACTCACTGCTGGGTCAGCTACCGACTGAGCAAACAGATCTCTGTGCTCAAGGACATCTCAACTGCAGCACAATGAATGTTGGTCCAGATGGTGGAGAGGGAAGGATCTGGCTTCATCCTTATGGAGAAACCCTTATCTGGCTCCATACTCACCATCACAGAGAAGCCCTTCTAAGAGGACATGATTTCCTGGTTTATCATGAGAGTAAGTGGGAGGAAAATCTTTCCCTTCAAAAGATGCTAAAAATAAAATGCCAAAACTACCCTCAAAACCCCAAACCCAATGTAAAGATCTTTTCTTCTTTTTGGCCTTTCCCGGCTTTATTGCTCCAGGAGCTTTGGATGACATTCTTGTCACAGCGGTCACACCAGACCTGAAGGAGATGGTGGCGAGGCCAACCACTGTGCTTTGCCGGGCCCTTTCTGTCGGAGGGGACATCTGCTAAAACCAGCTGTGGCAGTGGCTTATGAGTGATGGAGAGCTGGACTCGGACTGCGATTCAGCTCATTAAAAGCACCCCAGGGGCTGCTATGGTTATTTGCCCCCTGTAGTGCTGGCATTTTTAAGGCCAGGTCAGAACTCATTGCTCCAGGCTCTGTGCTAAGAGCCCTCTCTATACCCTTTGTCAAAGGACATGTATTTAGCCTGTCCCTCATCTTTATCCACCATATCGGAGGCAGAGACCTGTGTCTGAGCGGACTCCCGTCCCTCCGCTTCTCTCCTCTGAACAAATGTGGTCAGCGTGAAACAAAGCCCAAAGCAGCAGCACGTTCCCCTCTGAGCAGACGGAAAGTTTCAAAGGCACAAAGGGTATTTAGGCACCGACTTCAAAGTCAATAAGTTGGATGCTGAAAAAAAATCTCCCCCCGTAGCCTTTATGTCATGCCACTTAATAAGTAATTAAAAGCTCAAAAATCATGAGTCTGCTGCTTTCATTACTTCCTAAAGCACACTCGATACATCATCGCTCTGTGAAATGCTTCACATGTACCGCATCCTACTTTAAATATGCCAAACAGTGAAGTGCTTAGCATTACAAAGGCAGAGACATCAAGGAAGCTTTGATAAAATCTGCTGAGCAGACAAACATCTCTTTGGTTGGCACTAGCCAGGCTAGGTTTTTATTCCACGATGATTAAAAACATTTCAAGTGAAGGCAGCTAGGCTTGTATTTTAGACACAAGACCATTAGGTGACAAAGAGTGAAACCTGTCATTACAGGGATGCTGGCTAAAGGGGATTAACCCATTCGGCGTTTGCAGGATGTTGCTGGTGTGAGGCAAAGGTTTCTCAGAGATGACTCTTTTCTGGGAGAGGGAACTAAAAAAAAGGGATGAATGGCTTTGCTGTGTTGGTTCCAGAAAGGATGGGAGAGGAGATCATCGGCAAGGAGATGCTCTGTTTCCCAGTCCCACAATGATGGGATGTATCTGAGATATGTCTGCAGGGTAGAGCACAGCTTTTCCAAAAGAGTGAGGCTGACATCTGTGCTGTTGCAAAAAAGCTGCCTGTAAAATAGGCAGGGCTTTATTTTTCCCTCTCAGGCTCTGTTTGTGGTAGAACACGTCTGGCTGTAAGCTCTGGATAGTACTCAACATGGTGAAGCCCCAACAGTGACAGGGTGTGTTCCCGTGATATAAATAGTCATTTAAGATGAGCTAAATTTACTCAGTGAATCATTTATTTGCTAAAAATGTGGTTTCAGGGTGGCCACAGTTATTTGCCAAATATGATGCATATTCTCAAATGCTTTCAGATTAAATTAAAAAATTTGGAAATGTTGAAACACTTCATTTCAGCATTTCCAGAACACAGACACGTATCTCAAACTGTGTTACTCTCAAGACTCTGAGGAGCCATTCACAAAGTGGAGGAGAAGACAATAACATTCTTCCACCCAGCTCCCCCCACAGCCCAGTGTTTTCAGCATCTGATTGGGAAATCTCATGTCCTAGGAGAGTGCTCCCTACTGCGATAATTATGGGGTACTCTGACCGGGGTGCCTCTTGTTTTCTTCAGTTGAAATTACTTCACTTTGTAAGAATAATTAAATACCCACTGGATAAGAGCAAGGGTGACAATAATTTTGTGGTTGGAGCACTCCCCTGGGAAGTCTCTCAACAGCTGCATCAATGAGTAGTGTTTATACAGAGTGGAACAACTCCAGAAGAAAAGGATGAGAGAGGCTGAAGATTATTCTATAGCCTGGTCCTGGAGACACAGGAGATAATGACAGTGTAAGGGCTTGAATCTGGCCTCGCACAGGGCAGGTAATTGTTTTGCTAAGTGGGATGCAGTTGCGTGAGCCCTTTCATGTAGGTTACAAGAATGTGGTAATTTGGTTCTTCCACTTTATCCCAAAATAAGCACATTTTTCAAATCTCAGAAAGTCTTTTAGGATGGGGAAAAATCCTTCCCACCTACTTGGAGATCCTTCATTCAGTTCTCATTGCTGCCCAGTAGGCCAGCTGGTGTACCTGTACATCTGAGGGTGGTTGCACCAGAGAAGCAATGACAACTTTTTATACCGTGGTTGTGATAAGCTCCATTATCAAACCCTAACTTCCCCAGCTCTTCCCATTCTTCTGAGGAAGCTGTGGGAAAGCTCAGCAGACATAAGCTAGTCTACTGGGAAGCTAGGACTGCATGTCTATCAAAGCAAACAGAAAAGAATAATTCAGGTCTCATTTTCTGTATTTACAGCAGAAAAATGTCAACCAAGAAATCACATGTACATTATTGTTCCTCGCAGTGTTGCATGGGGGGTATATTCAGAGGAGGTTTCAATCTTCCCAGGAGAGGCAGAAAGACAAGTAGTTTTTAAAGAAAGCTGAGAGGGTCAGCAATTGCTTGCCTCCAGGAGATAGGGATGTGAGCAAACTATCAAGTAACATGGAACATGCATATTTTCTAGCACCTGAAAAGCTGAGGTTTCTACAGAGCAAGCCACCACATACTTGTGGGATTAGGCATGTTAAAGGAAAATGTACTCTGCCAACCAGGTTATATATATAGCGTGATGAAGGGCTTGTTCCTCTGCTTTGGCTGGATGATAGTAGACTCCATTTCACGGGAGAGAAGGGTGGCTCCTTTTTGCCTCCTCATTTGTCGTTGTGCAGGACTGATAAAAACAGAGCTGAAATCAATGTTATCACCTCACAGAATAAATAGTAAGAGAGCTAAAAAATAATTTGGAAGCTTTTATGCTTATGGACTGTTGTTTATGAGCAATTAACTCAAGCTGAACGCAAACAGACTCCTTCGGAGAGGGTGTGTGTTGGTAGACATATTTAACAGGCTCGAAATAAAGCCATGCAGAAGCACTCAGGTAGGAGAAAATGTCCTGAATGCAATGCTCCCATTCACACTGGTTTCAGTGGAGGAGGAAGCCTTGCAGTCATCAAGACATCTCCAACCTCCCATCCTGTCCTCTGTGCAGTGAGTTAAGGAGGTCTTGTGGTCCTTCCAGGCCTCATGCTTTTATCACTCTACTCAATGATGCCGAACTTAATGAGGTCATTTTGCCTTTTTGTAATTAATGTGTGACTCTCAAAGCAAGAAGAGTTGCAGGTATTGAAAAGGGGGACCCATCTGCACTCCAGGAGTGTGTAATTCAAGCTCACTCGGGGACAGCTCTTGGATCCATGCAGAGCCATGTCAGGATTTACTCTTTTGGATGCAGCTCTGAAGTGATGCTCTGAAGTGCTTCTGGACTGCAGCTAGTGTGTATGGGACGGGTTTTGAGTAATGACCATGTAAATGTTTGGGCTGATGCTCCACCAGCCATTCCACCCTGCTGGCAAGGGAGCTTGCATGCTGAACATGCAGGGTCTTATGCACTTTCTCAGTGTGAAGGGAAAGAGAGGAATGGTGAAACCCCTTGAGCTGCTCTGGCAAATCAGCCCCAAAATCAGTCCAAACGTGCAGGGAGCTCTGTGTTCCCTCCTGTAGGGAATGGATGTGTTTTTAAGTGTTCACTGTGTAATTGTGACCGAATACCACAAGGACATTCTCTTGAAAATGCATTTCATCATCATAAATATGATGTAACAAATGAACCGTCCAGAGCCTTGTCTGTTACAAAGTGAAGTTATTCCAGAAGAGTTACTTTAAATTCCTGCCCCATCCTAATCCAGATTAATTTTTGCATGCAGACAAGCCCTAAGGGCTTGACTCAGGGAGGCTGCAGTAAATGAGAACCTTTCTGCTGAACCTTGGATCAAGCCTGAGGTGCTTCTGGCTGCCTCCACCTTAACATTTTGGTTCAGAGCAGTAATGCTGTCTCATAGCAGCTCTCTGGCTTGGCCTCCCTCACCCCATGGTGGTACAATTTGCAGAACAGCTTTGATGGCCACAAGCCCAATTCTTTTTTTTTCTTCTTTTCCCACTGGAAATGAAACCAGAAGCTCTTCAGCAGCCCCTTATAGGGATGTAAGGTAATAAATTAGTAGCTGGTCCTTCAGCCAGCCTCAGACAGTGTGCAGGGTAGGGATTTTCCATGTAGGTGACCAGAATAAATCTTACCTGGAGTAACCACTGTGAATTGCACATAGTGTAGATGTTGAGCCCTCAGCACCAGTCTGTCTGATGTCATGATACTCTCTTATTGCTGTCTTGCCAATTTAGATGTGGCAATTACTAGTTAATCTAGATACAGCCTGTATGATGTGTATCACTGCCATATCTGACTGCTTGCAGCCACACCACAAGGCAGAATGACAACCCCTGCTTAGCAAATGGAGATAGGAGGCAGTTTGAGCATACAGGAAAGTTGTGACAAAGTTACAGTCTCCTGAATGTTGGCTTGAGGATGATGCTTCTTCCCATATTGGCCCTAAATGCTCACATTCTGCCCTGAAAAGTGTAGTGCTTGGGATGTGGGATTGGTGTAAAGGGGAGATTCAGTGCTTGGCTCTGCTCTGTGCTGTGCCAACAGCTACCAGGGTGAGGACTTCAGGCTGCCCAAATGGCTAAGTGGGCATTTCCAAACTGGAAGCACATCCACTGCCTCTCTGAGGTCTGAAAAGAAAATCTGGAGGAGACAAAGCTTGTCCTCCACCTGAATGACAGGGTGATGAAGAACCAGTCCGTGCTCTGACAGACTTTCTTTAGGATCCCTGTTAAGTCAAGCCTCCTCTCTGTGCCTCATTTTTCCCCATAGCAAGGGATGGGATATTAGTATGGCTCATCTGCTGGGGTGATGTCTCTACAAGTAACCTGGTGCCAGGGTATGTCCCTGGGGACAGGACCTGACAGCAGCAACACCAGCATGGCCTCCAGGACTTCTGCCCTGTGTCAGACAGCAGTGTCCCAAACAGCTCCCCAGGATGGTTTGCACATTTGCACAGGTCAGGGGCCATTCCTGACACAGAGTTTGCATGTGGCTGCCACGTTTCAGGGCCTAAAGGGGGTTAATGGGCACAGAACCTTCTGTATTTGCGATCTGTGAGCCCAGAAATGGTCCCAGGCACTTTTAATTTATTAGCCCAGATATAGAATTATCCAGTAACCCTTGGGCCCTAGGGTCTGTACTACTCTGTTAGTATCAGATCAAACAGAGTAAGGTCCAGGCTTATCTGAACATTACCTTAATTAAATAAAAAAGATTCAATTTTTAAACTAGCTCTAAGTAATTTGTCTGTCTCGCCTCTCAACACCACCTTGGCTTAGCCTGCCTCTGCACTGCTCTCGGTCTTTTCCTCACCATCCTGAGAAGCAGTGAAAATAGGTAATCTTTAATGAAAGTCAGCTATTTGGGCTAAAAGCCAAGCTGGGATCTCAGGGGGAAGGAACCGGTGGCTTTCCAGGGCAGTGGTGCAGTTGGAGCAGTGCCTCTATTGTCGTGGCCGAAGCTCCCTGGTGGGACTGGGCAGCACCAGCCCATGACGATGTCATCTTGCAGGCAGGACAGGGAGAAAGTACAAAGAGACATACTGTACGGTCTCGTACTGATTACGACATTTATCATTTCCAACAAACTCCGGGAGCAGCCAGCCCCTGTACCCTGCGTACTCTTACGACTCGTTTCTCTGTGAAATTGGAACCGGGACAAAGTCAATTATGTGATTTTCCAACAACAAACCTCTGTGGGATAGTAACTTAGATACTGGCTGCAGTTCGGAGAACTGCCAGAGTCCCGCTTGAAATTTTCTTAACGGTGGTGACATGGTCAACAGCAATGCTTTATTCCACTGTAGTAAACACCAAAAGGATTTTTCTTCTTGAAAGCCCTGTCTGAAAGAGAATAAATCAGCACAGTGCCTCTGCTGCAGCCCGATGAGAATGAGAAATTCATCTCCACAAGCTCTTCTGGAGAGCTACCTGGTTTTTTTTTTATGTTTTTTTTTAAATTTTTTTTTTATGGATATTACCTCCTCTGGAGGGGCTCAAGCGGAGGGAGGAAAAGTGGTTCAGGATTGGCATCATACCAGGAGCGTGGAGGGCAGGGGTGGATCAGATAAGTAGAAGTCTAAGACCATAAATACCTCCATGTCACTGCAATGCAAACAGCAGCAAATCCCCTGGAGAAGCAAAGTGGATGTGTAACTAAAAGCAACTTGGAGAAAACTGCCCCAATTTGGGAATTCAAGCTTTGAAGCCTCTGAGAAATGAACGGTGCTCAGAAGTTTTCCAACCATGCTTGTTAATTACTGAAGATATTTATTTTTAACCTAAGGCTGGCTCTCTCCATCATAATACTTAGCAGGGGACTCACATGGCACAATCGGCCAAAAATAAAAGCCACTTGAATGAAGCCTTGCTCTGTGAGCAAGCTAGCCCTGCGGGGATGTCCCTGGTTCACCCCTCACACGATGAGGCTTCTGGGTCCAAGCCAGCAAAAATCTGAGCATCTTCTTTGTTGAAGTCACAGAGGCGTCAGGGTTTACAAGCTCAGAGTTAAAACCATGGAGAGAAGGGACTGGGTTGCATTGGTGAGCTCCTGGATCCATGTGGGGACAGTAAGGATGACCCTGCCACCTCCTCCATGGTTTCCCCCATGGGTAGCTAAGGGGACATGTGGTCTCACCTGTGGGACAGTGATTATAAGTCATAATGCTGGGCACCAGCCAGCAACATTTTGATGCCAGATCTATTCCATCTTACGCTGCACAGCAACACAAACCTCTCCTCTCTCCATCTTCTCACCATGCTTCTCTGACTGACTGCCAGCTCTGTCTTGGCTAGGGAGGCCAAGGCAACAGTTGCAAGACCCACTCCTCTGCTTCACTTCTGCAAGCTGTCCTTCTTGCAGGGTGACATCTTATGTGATGGAGAGGAGGGAGGACAAGAGCTTTGCCATCCAGAGTAGGTTACAGATACTACTGAGTCCACAGAGAGGGAAGGGAAATCTTTCACCAACCAGACCTCTAGTGAACACCTTCCATAGCAAAATAAACAATTTTGGTATCTCAGCCAAAACCATCCATTTTTAATAGATATTGTACCTCCAACACATGTATTTCAGGTTTGGTTTGGTGGCATTTTCCTCCCTGAAAACTGTTGGTCCTTCCCCAGGAGCGGAGACCAAATAACTGCCGGTCTTACCATTGCAAACAGGGTGGTGTAACACTGAAATCCACAGCTGGTTTTTTGACTTAGATTGCTGGAGAGCACAGCAAAGTGAAGAAGTCTATCTTTCTCTGTCTCCACGTGTGGTGGCAGGGGCACATGGATGGACAGATTGGCTAATGTCACCTTGGACATGTACTGAAGGCTGCTTGTCCTCCACTGACCAAGCTGTAAAAAAGGCCTGGGTCATTCTGAGCTGGAAAATAAGGGGCAGCTCTGTCTTTAGTAGAAGTTTCCCATAAAGTGTCTCTTTCTCCTCCTGAACCTCCCATCCTCGTGGCATCTAAGGTCTTTGCCCATTTGGGCAAGATTTCTAGGCATCCAAAAATCCCAGACAAGTAGCCATGGGGTGTGGTAACCCTGCGGCCCATGGACACGTACTTGGTCACGGAGAACCCCAGCTCCTATTTGTATGCTGTGGCCTTGCCATACTCACATGAGCCCAGTGGACCCCTTGGCTTTTGCAGACCATGACTGACACACCATCTGTCCCAAATAAAAACACTGCAACACACAAAGAAGCCACTCGAGCCAAATAAACAAATGCCTTGAGCTGCACTAAAGACTGGAGAAAAGCTACCATTCCTTTCTGATTGCATCTGGAAGGTATGCAAAAAACGTGGCCATGAGCAGAGCTCCTAAAAAGAGGAGAGGGAGGAAAAAAAGCATCTTCCCTTCTAGTTCTTAAAAGCAGAGTGATAAACAGTGGAGATAAGCTCTGTTATATGTGTACCCTTCTAGAAAAAAGGAGGAAAAAAGGCTGCAGTGGCTCTTGAGTGCTCCTGCCTTGCAGCAGGGGCAATCAGACACCCAGGCAGTCTCCATGGCTCAGCACTCATAAATCCTGCCTGTGAGTCATCAACTCACAGGCCCCAGCAGCTCAGACCTTGCCTTTTCCATGCAGACATGGGCTCTCTGCCCCCATTCTCCCTTCTCCAAACATCTCTGCAGGAGCCAGGAAGAAGCCCACACTATTATCTCCACCAAGCATCTCAAGGCAGGTTCACACGTGGAGATGTCACACCAACTTGCCCTTCTTCCAGCTGTCTCCACTGAAAGCATTGGAGCTGCAGTTTTGGTCCATTCAGAGATTGGCCTAAACCAGCTTGGTTTAATTTATGATGTATTGTCTGTCCTGAACACATGAGGTGTTGCATGTCCCATGAATCAAAATGCTTAATTCAGAAGGATAACTGGAGAAAGATTTTTTTTTTTCCTATTATGTCAGTCATCTTTAGGAACCGGGAACCACCATCTTGGTCATGAGAGCAAGAATTGCAGTTTGACCCCCTCAGAAGACAATCTTTTTCCCAAATCAGGCACATGGGTAAAGCAAAACAGCACTCAGGAAGGACAAAGCAAGTTCTTCCAGACACTTCTGTCCCTGACTAGTTAAGCAGGTTATAATGGGCTTTAATTGTTACTCCCACAAGCTGCAACTTTATTTACTGCAGTTGATCAGCTCTCAAAAGAACTGAATCGTCCCCTCGCGTTCAAACACCAGACAGCCCTCACCCTCATCTGTGATAACGACATTCAGGAGAAACACATCTCCATGGTAAGGCAGGACCAATATAGCCATCAGTAAAGGACTACTGTGCCAAGGGAAGCTAAAACCAAGCTTCCAGCCACTGCGCTCTCCAGGGATATTGTATCTTCTCAACCACATGCGCTGCGTAAGAGATTGGGCCAGGAAGTGAAACAACACAGCAAATCCGCCAAGGGAACGAGAGCTGTTGTCTGCTCTGAGCTGGCACTGCCTGGGAGCAGGGATCAATGCCTTGCAAAGGTCATGAGCACCATTATCCCATCCTTCCAGTTGGGAAACTGAGGCAGCCTGGTCTAGTTGTCCCTTTAGATACCCCTCAGCAGGTATTTGCTGGGATGCTGGAGGAACACCTGGACAGTGGGACATGCTGGTTCTGCCTGTGGGCAGTAAGAAATGTGCTTTTCTGTGTCACCAGCAGCTCCTTCCCAAAACCTCACAGCTGGCAAAGAGGCCACTTTTTTCTGTTCCTGTGCCCTGGATATATTCTGCTTCCTCTTTTCACCTGATACTAATGCAGCATTGATGGGCCCTGCATTGGACATGTGCTGTGCTTCACCCCCTTCAAGCTCTGATGGACCAAAACACCATAGAAACCTCCAAGACTTAAACTGCCCCATGCACTACTCATCAGAGAGTATCCATTTTACACTGAGCTTACTAAGCGTATGGCCTCAGGCACATTCTAATCTTCTGACAGGGCTTGCACAAGCTTTCTGGTACCTTATCAGCACCAAGAGCAGGAACAAAGTGCTTTGCTCAGGCCTGACCTCTTTCCTCCCACTTTTCGGCCAAGGGGGATGAACACCTGGGGTCACCATCTGCAAACAGAGCAGGCCCAAAGCTTTGCAGCCTCTGCTGACAAATGGCATTGGCAGAACAAAACCTTTCTTCCACCAAATTGAGCTGTGAGTGGTTTGGCCCAGGAAGGAAGAACGTTCCTCACCAAACATGGGTAAAGCAAAGCATGCACATGGAGAAGAGGAATGTTTAAAAGGGATGGTAATGTTGCCTCTGGGCATATGCCAGCCTCACTAGCAAGGGGAGAAACAGCTTCCTGCAATGGCAGGTTTACACCACTCAGGGTATTTGTGCATCTTGCTCCAAAACATCTCAGTCCTGGAGTATCTCCTGCTAAGACCAGAGCCCTAACCTGGCAAGCCCACCAATGCGGCATTGTGCACATCCCCCCAGAGCGCTGCTGCCGACCCTCCTGGGACACTCTGCATGCCAGCACAGTTCTTGCACCGTGCTGCTTGCCCAGGGTGTGCTGCTTTTGCTCATTCACAACTGCAAATATTTTAATATTCATGCAATGCCCCCGCCCCCTTCTTCCGTGTGGAGATGTTTCCACTTGCTGCGTTCTTGGAAGAACAGGCAGAATGGAATTAAAGATTTCCAACTAGCTCAGCGGAGGTGAAAAATGTTGCCTAAAGACAGAAGGAAAAGATTGTCAAGTGAGATTTAGAGATGCCCTGGGCAGGTGAGGGATGATTGCATCTGATTCTGATGGTACATCTGATTCTAGCACCACCTGGAAAGGTTTCTTTCTCTCCCGGAGCTTGTTTTTGTCCCATCTTCAGTCTATCTGCAGAACTATTCAGGTAGAAAAATGCCCTCTCTAGTTTCAGACTCTCCAGAGACTCTAATAGCTCCTGCCACTAACTATGAGATGAAGAAATGCACACTTTAAATGGCTCCCAATTTTCTCAAGCCAGACAGCTTGTTCGTGATTCTCTTACGGGTTTCTCTTCTATGACTCAGCCCTATATGAATGGCTAGAAATGAACATCAAGCTAAAACTAACAAAGTGAGTGCCAAGCTTTTTTTAAATTTTCTTCCCAGATACCATTTTTCCCAGAGCCTCACAGAGGTAATTAAAAGGTGTCAGCTTTTAGAAGGAATATCTTTGACAGTAATATAATGTAATTCAAACTGAACAATATGTTCAGTTTGTTCCCTGGACCATAATCCAGTGCTGTAACAATGCAGTGCTATGTTCACTAAAGATTGTCCTCAGGAAATAATGCCCTGAGTTGAGTGAAATAGGACAAAATTCTTCGTATGATCATTGGCAGCTCCAGTTAAATTTATTATATAAACTCAGAATAAGTAAAAGTGTAATACTGGGATTCAGAAGACCCCTGTTCAGCCCCAAGATCAAGAACTTATTGCTTCTTTTGACCATAAGCCATTTTAGCAATGCCTTGCCTGTTGGAAAACCAAGGGACTTCTTCCTTCCATGCTGGAGCTACTTAGGTGGCAGTGGCTTTAGCACAGAATTGTCCCGTTCCTATTTCTCGACACAGCACCTCACACACTGAAACCCTGTGACTTTCAGGGTCCTGTTAGAAGTTTCTTCGTTATTGATATTGCTCTTCTTCTATTATTCTGTTGAGATGCAGAACTGTTTGTCTTTTACTTTCTTAACTGGGACGCAAATGGAAGAGAGATCTTTTCCCACCAGGCACTTGATGAGCCATGCCTCCAAAAGCCTTAGATCAAGCGAGATAAAAAGCAGAATCATATTCAGTATCTTCTGGGTCTGCCCTTCACTCGCTTTGGATGCACCTCGGTGAAACTGAATCCAGGCTTGCAGAGATCCCTTGGGACACTGGAGCTGAAGCACCCAAATAAAAGTTGAGGTGAGGGTGAGCTTCCAACAACCAGAAGAAATCACGAAATAAACATCTACAACCAAGGCAAGATGCAGTTTAAGGTGTATTTGGCCCTTGTTATTTTAGATATCTTATTAAAAATACAAAGGCTAAGAGTCACATTCCTTACAGGTGGCCAAATCTGTTCTTTTCTCTAGATTTACGCCTGAGTGGTCTCACTAATGATGATGATTTGCCCCATCATGTTTCATGGCAAGCTGGATCCTTGAGTTTCTCATCTGAGCTCAGCCTAGATTAAAGGTCCACTGAAGGCTGGGGTGTTTGACCCAGTATTATCGGTTTAGCCACATTGTGGGATCAGTGTCAAATTCTCCAGGAAGAACCTGGACAACCAGCCAAATCCAGAGCTGGCCAGATGTGTTGTTTTAACTTAAAATGAGATTTTTTTTAACAACAAAGTCCAGGGGAGACTGGTGGATCTCATGAGGGGTTTGGATCCAGCCCTAGCTTTCTCGCAGCAGCTCCACTCCCATATATTCAGGCAGTTGCTTTCACTGGAGCAGAACACATCTCGGCTCCAATCATCTGCAAGAGTGGGGTCCCAGGAATGCATTTCTGCCGCGGAGCAGAAGTTGCTAGGAAACCAAACAAGCAACAAGTTTATCTTCAAAGCCTGAGACCTTGGAAACTGGAATTATCTGGGAGGAATACCCTTCAATGGGAACCCTTGCATCTCATCATTCCCGGCAGAAAAACATTCCAGGTTGTGACGAGGCGCTGATGTGTGCCCAGGGACTCTGCAGTGACCAGATTTCCAATAGCATCACCATGGAAAAAATGCTGAGCACAATTACTTTTCAAACGTGAAGAAAAAAACCCAAGAAAGGTTTTTTTGAGCTAAAAAGGCGTATTATCTGAGAGAGGTTTCAAGCAGCAGCAAAACACAGGGAGGCATGTGGTCACACCAGTTATTGGTCAGGTCAGCAGCATAAGGCTGTGTCCCACCAGGAAACTGAAGGCAGATCATTCCCTCAGAGCATATACGTAGCTCTCAGTTGAATTTGCAACTCAAAAAGCAATTGAAAATGTCATCAGCCTTCTAAGCCACTGAAGGTTTAATTAAAGTAACACCAGTACCATAAAAAGTAAGTAACATTGATAGATGACAGCCCATTTCGTAGTCCTTAGCTTCTGCCACACTGGTGGCAACTTCAATCAACCTGATCCCTGTGGTGTGAGATGGCCCTTTCTCTTGATGACTCCAGCACCAGGGGAGTGTGCGATCAGAAGTATCTCAGGTCACAGAGCCAAGGTAATCTCATTGCTCAGCCTCATGAAAGCCACCTTCAGTCAAACACACCTTCTCAGTTCTGTGATCAGTTATCAAAGGGCATCTTTAGAGGCCTGGTATTTCTGGGGTTTTTCTCTGTCACTCCAACGACACTGCTATATGAGGCTTAACCTCGAGCTAGGGGTGGTTGGAAAGATTGTCCCATGTGAACAAGGTCCACCTTCAGCCAGACATCTACATTGTGGGTTTGTTACCAATGTGACTGTGTCGGTGACAGAAAACTCGATGAACAACAGCAAACACCAGAATTTGAGGTTAAGCAAAGTTGAAGGCACTATTGCAATACTTGGAAATATTAAAATTAATTCCTTTGGAGACTGTGATGATGTACTAAAAAGGAACTGTGGCTCCAGGTCCAAAATATATCTAAACGACTGGAGAAGTGGCAAAGTCTAGTAGAGAGAACACAGATCTTGGAATTAAGGAACAGACACACACGTCAGCCGAAGTACTCAGAAACCTAATTCCTGACTGATTTTCTTAGATTTATGTGCCAAACTGTCTTTCAAGATCCCGGGCCCAGCCTTTAAAAATCAGCTGTGCCGTAATACATGGGCAGATGTTTATGCCGTACGTTGGAAGGAAGCAGCACCGCAAATATGTCTCATACGCTGTGTTCTGGCAGCCACCAGTGGCAATTCTTTTGCTGGATTGTCAGATGCTTTTTAGGATGAGTGGTTCCGAGTTCTGTTTCTGCAGGTGACGCCAAGCTGTGAGTGGTCATGTTGTGCAATGTCATGATGGACCAGATGGTCCTGGATAGCCATGGGTTTGTACAAAATTCTGAAGAAAAGAATGGAGATAGAAAATGTCTGTATTGAATGATTGTTCTTGTGCTTCTCCATAAAAAGTCAGTTTTTCAGGGTATATCTGAGCATCCTTGGCCCTTTGAGAGTTTTGTTCAATGATAAAGTCCAGGATGTGCAGGTCTGCACCATTTACTCCATTTGAAGTTCATTCCTGGAACAAGACAGTGTTAAACTCTTGTCTGGTGCAAAAGTGCAACTATACTATTATATCCTAAGAAGTAGCAATGGTGCAAGTCCCTCGGGTACTCTATATCTCCTAGACAGGCAACCCCACTTCACCTTCCTCCTTGCACCCACTCTACAAGTAGAAGCACTTGCAAATGCGCAATTAAGAGATAACGTCAGTGAGATAGAACATAATTGCTGGATAATGGTCTCTTGCCTCTATATAACCACCGCGCCAAAGCAGCGACATTTATTTCCCAAGCAGAAGATGCAGCTTTGACCCTGCGGTAACACCATCATACGGTTACCTCCATGGTGGGTTGGGTCAGTGGTTGACGTGCCTGAGTGTGCTTCATTTTGGCTGTGGGTTGCTGGAGCAGTTGTTCGTTGCTGAGCAGTTTGCATGCCTCTTGGCTTAGAGCACACGGATATGCCCAAGCTGCTGAAATACGATTCAGTCCCTGGCTCTGTCACAAGCCTCCTATTTCCCCTCGTGCATGGCCAGCAGTCTTGCAGGGGAACAGCTGTGCATGGTGGTGGCATGAGCAGATCTGAGGCTGGGCAGGGAAAGCTGCACTTTTTACTCATCCAACAGGTCAAGCAACTTCGTTATCCACCTTTTGCAAGCTCAGTTTGATCACTTGTGCTTACACACCACCTCTATCTGGGATAGAGAGGACAATGTATGCCCATTCGGGACACAGAGGAGAATCACCATTCTTGCTGTGACCCTTTTTGGCAGTGTCAGAGGAAAAAGCAAGAATGGATTGGGCAGTAGGAGAAAACCATCTGTTTGCTCCTAAGTCTGGATATTCCCTGGGTGAGCAGCTGTGTCCACGCAGAACAATTGCCTTTCTCCCTTCCCTGGTGTTACCATCCCCTCCCCAAGGTCACACAGTAGACAGGTCTGCTGAGCATTCATCTGCTTCATGCAAAACCTCCTGGCTGTGACAAGGGCTCTGTGTTTGTCTGAAGCTGCTCAAGGAGGTTACAGGATCCCATTAGCAGACAGAGAACTGGGGTGGTGAATCCCAGGTGGCAGGTGATGGAGAGGAACTGGGGGAATCACAGCCAGGCCCAGGAAATGCCTGTCTGCAATGTCCCCAGGGATCAGAGGGAACATACCTGGCTGGGGTGGATAAGTAGTTTGGAAGAAGGTTCTTGTTGTTCAGAAAGACTCTTGGCTTAAATCCAAGGGTGTCAGTAGGTGACTTTCACAAGAACAAGGCATGTAACAAAAAGCTCCCAGTGGTTTTCTGTGGTATTTTCCCCTGCTGAAATGAGATAGGTCTTATCTTTTTAAGGAAACTGCCCAAAATTTGCTTCCTGAGAACACCCCCCCACCCCCCCATCCCCCATTGCTAAACTGCTACACAAAGCTAAAAATAAATGCACTGCTTTCCACTAGAACTGCCTGTGCTCGGGAGACAGGCTGCAGGGTCTTTCTGGGAAGTGTAGCCTTTGAGGAGAACTCCACAACTGAAGCAAAATGGAGCGTGCAGATAAGGCCTGATGTCCAGCAAAGCAAATCCTCTACTGGCTGACTGTTTCCTACATCCAAAACATGACTTCTTCATGCTTACTCGGTCTATTCACCTTGGTATGATGTGCCAGGACTCCCTCCATTGCTACGGCTGCTTCTGTGCTTCTCACTCAAGAAGACCTGAAAGACAACTGATCAGCTTAACCTCTGCCTGCAAACAGGGGTTGGGATCAATGTGCTTCACCAAGACCTGGTGGGATTTCCTCCCTGGGGATCCCATAATGCATTTGCTGTCTTCTGCAAAACACTTGGATATGGAGTCTTGTTGCAAAGCTTGGCCAGAATTAGTGTGGTGCTTGTGTTGCCTCCTGGAGTTGGGGCTAAAGTAGGTGAGAAGAACACCAAATGCTGTTAAAAGTGCTCATCACAACCCCAGTTCCTGCATCTGCTTCTGCCAGAGAGAGGATCTGAAGGCTTGCAGCGGCAACAGCCTAGGAAAGGATCCTTTCAGGAGCATTGCAGGTCAGAAGGTGAAAAGCAGAGTGCTGAACATGTGGAAGGTTGTTATCTGTGGCAAAATGTCTCCCTCTGAGGTCCACATTGCAATGAAAAGCCACCTGGCCAACTTTCGGGAGCTTCACTGCTCTTGTTTACAATGGCCTCTTGGCTCGGTCCTTCAGCACTGGTTTGATCACAAGGACAAGGAGGGATTTGTTTTGCTTTGAATGCAACATGTTACGTGGACCTGCCTTTCCAAACAGCTGTATGCACTTCCTCCAAACCCCTGCAGATTGACAGACGTGGACTTGATGGGATTTTAATGTTCAAAACACTGAAAGAATTGCAAGGAGGGACCAAGGCGTGTGGACCCGAAGCAGGCTGTGGGCTTCTGGTTCCTCAGCTCCTAGGAGGTGATGTTTTTAAAAGTGTCCTGCTCAGTCAGTGAAACAGAACCAGAGGACCACAGGAAGAGGAAAAAAATCCCCTTTTCCCCTGCAGATAGAAACAACTGTCGGCTGAGCAGTTCAGTGCTGAATTTGAAAATTTATTTTAAGGAGAGTCTAAAAGGGATCAGAATCTCTCACTCTTTGCACAGATCTACAGTTTTGCAGGAACACCAGGTACTCAGGACCTATCAGGAGACGCCCGGTCAAACTGCTTTTTTGAATGCCTAAATGGTTCATCATATGTTGGGGCTGAATATAAAATGGGTTGTTTGGGCTCTGGAGGTTGATTACCAAATGGTGGAGATTCCAAGAATTTTCCTGCAGCTCCTGTGCCATATCTGCCAACCCTGTGCAGACATCTCAGATACCCTCAGGCATCACAGACAGGACCAGATGTCTGCCTTTAAGCAGCAGCATTGCACTCTGGATCTCCAGTGGAATCTCAGATGTGTAACTTGCAGGTAGACATCCATGTGCATTTGAGTATTTTTGTCCCTATTCTACTCCACAGGAAACAACTCATTCACATTTTATGGACTGTGTTGAAATGCGGGGCAAAGGAAGGAAAAGGAAATCCCTGGCAACCTGGAGACCTTCTTGATCTCAAGCAACTCATGGATGGCTATCCGGTTTTATCCTGAATGAGAGACTAATTCCAGTGAAGTTAGCAGAAACTTTGTGTGATGGTTAAAAAGAAGGATTTCATCTTCCTGAGAAAACCCACTCACTAAAGCTCCCTAGAAATTCAAATAGCAGATTGATAAGGTCAGGAAAAAGCAATCTTGGCTGCTTATCCAAAGGCTAATCACTGATCTTTTGTGCTGGTTGTATGTAGTATCTGCATCTTGATAAAAAATAATCCTGTCATCAGCTTCTGCTGGGAGAGGGTGGAGGGAGGAGTTAGCAAGAAATCTGGTGCCCTTCTCCCAGTGAGGGATTCTTGTGAAGCACTGACGCATCTTACCGAGCATTGTGGATTTTCATTGACTTCAACATGTTTTAGATCAAGGGGAAAATTTGGAGGAAGGAGGATGTGTTGGGCTGAAAGGTGATGAGAGTCCCAGGAATTGTGACACTGAGGAGTGTGACCTCATTTTCACTGGAAGTGTGACAGGGAAAAAAAATGCCACACCAAACTCTACAGTGTCTTACACCACTCAGTGCTTTTTAAATAAAAGACAGAATCCCCTCGTTTGGATGCGCTGCCTGTCTGTTGTTATTTTCCAGAAAACAGGGCTAAGGTGCAGATTTTTCCTTCCAGCTCAGCTCTGCCTGGCTGTTTACATTCAGGGATCTTCTGGGAAATGCAGAATCTGACTCAGACCATGAGTTGTCAGGTCCGAAGCCCTTTGACATGCCTCCCACTGACTCCACAAAACTTTGTAAAGCCTGACTGAGATTCATACCAATAAATGTTAGACAAGTGAAAATAAGCTGCTTAGATCTGAACTAGTCTCCCCTGGGTTCCCTTTATAGCTTGTGGAGAGGAATCAGAAGCGGCTGGAGAGCGGTTCCTCTGACCTATTTTAGGGTGAGATGAGTCACTCCCTGAAAGAACCTGTTTTTCCCCTGTGGACAGTAAGGGGAGTCCAGGATGGCTAGCTCAGACTTGTGTGCCTGACTTCAAGACAAATCCTGCTCCACCTGCCTGTTTTTGTGGGGCTGTGCTTTATGGATTATCGCTGCTGGTGCTGCGTGGATTACATCATTGCAAGAACAGATACGTACCTCCATGGCCACAGCGTCGCAACCAGACATCACATAGCAGGGTTTGGCTGATCACTATTCTGATCACAGTTCTAGCGGCTGCCAGGGTCAGGCTGGTCTTCCAATATAGCTAAAACTGTCACATTTTATGCGAACAGAGTTATAAATGGGATCTCAAAAGCATTTCTGTTACAGTGGAAATCAGGAGAGAAGTTATGTGGTAGGGTGAGCCCCCTGTGTCAAAAGGACTTGTGACAGGACACTAACAGCAAGTAACAGACAAACTCATTAACCATGTGCACACAGCCAATGGTGTGAAAAGAGCTAGTCCTCCTTGACTCTCATGTGTGCTGGTTAATATCTTCTGTGGCTCCAGTCAAACTAATTTATTCTGGCACAACTGGAAGCAGTATCTGGTCTGGGAATGGTAAAGGGAAAGGAGGAGAGGGTCAGGGAGACTCCCACAACAGGGATATACAGGCAGCTTTCTTTAGTATTCTTGTATCTAGTGTTAATTCTAGGAAATAAAAACCATTTGACACATCTGCTCTTCGTTATTGGTACAGGCCCAAATATGCCAAATCAGTTGTCAAAAGCTAGACACCGAGGCTGTCAACATGTATCTCCTTCTGGATTCAGTTGTGCAAATGGAGATGTTCCTAACTTGCTCTTTCCACCCCCATCACCCTCTGTCCAGAACCTCTTACCTCAAGTCTGCATCTGGTTTGCTCTGGAGGCCAGTCTCTAACTCATTCCAGCTCAAAAGAGGTTCTTGAGCTAAGACCAACATGCTAGTCCTCTCTAATAAGGCCTTTCCCATAGCTTTGGCAGCTGGGTGCATGCTGGAAGACACACTGTGTTCCTTCAGATGCTGTCCTTTCAGCTGGTCTCCAGCTTTCACTCCAACATGGGGCAGTGCACGTCAGACAATGTGGATGGCTGGAGGCTTCCCTTGTGCTTGAGCTGCTGGACTCTGGATTAGCTGGGCTTCCTAAAGAGAAAAACCTTAGCCAGTGTTGGTGATGCTGAGGGTCATGAGATGGGTTTGTTTAGCTGTCAAGCAAGCATGAAGCTGCTGCAGCCTGGCAATGCCAGGTCTGAACATATAGCCACTGCAGAAAGCAATGCCATGGTTCTGCAAGGGAACAAGCATCTCCTTCTGGTATCTCTAATCTTTGCAAAGGAGAAGGTTCCCCAACATGCCTCTATGTTAGAGACTCCCATGGAGTTTTGGGGCTACAGCAGGGCAAAGCAGTTCCTTCTTGGTTAAGTCTGAGGTGTAGGAAAGGACGAGGCAGCTCAGACTGCAGGTGAAGCTCCAGCTCATACATAGGTCATAGACCATGTTCACTTCAACTGACCACTGGCACAGACACACAGCAGTTGGACTGGTGAAAAACTTTCCTCCCACCACCTGAGGTCCATCTCAGCCTCTTACTGTCACTGCTACATCCAGCTGTGATTTGCTTCTTCTTTTCATCAGCATAAATAACCACAAGAGGTAAAACAATGGATAGCCCAGCCCCAAGACAGCCATGAGGAGGTGGCCACCAGCCACAGGCATCAGAAGCAGCCTGGAGCTATTAAGGTAGCCCAAGCTAAAGCAGCTTCCATCAACTTCCACCAATGCTCCTGAGCTCAGCTAGCAGTTGGAGATGCCATCAGAGCCCATACAAGCTCAGTTCACTTGTGGCAGGGCTGAGTGATGCACACGCTTGAGCCTAAGCCAGACACAATTCTTGGAGGTCTCTCAAAAAGCCCACCTTAGCCACATGCTTTGATTCCCTAGCCCAAATGTCCCTTTGCAGTTGGTCCATGGAGAACAGCCTTTACTAGTGTCTAGACAAGCTTAGACTTGCCTCCTTGGACCACTCCACACCTCCAAAATGTAAGTCTTTCCAATAGCTAATTAACACCATCTCTGGCAACTCCACTAAGCAGAAGCCACCAGCCCTCCCACACACTCCTATTTCTGTGACATTGGCATAAGAAGCAACTTAGTTGACACCCATAAATTTATCTCATGGTAAAACCATGTGAGAACATGAAGAAGCAATTCCCTGGATCTTCAGGCACATTTTTCCCCTAGGAAAACTGAAGAGAAAGAAAAAAATAGGAGATTACTAAAACCCAAGCACCTCTCTCTTAGGAAAGAAAAGGTATGGTGATAGGGATAGGGTTCCTCTTCAAAGAGGGGCTAATGGGTTTGTATAAGCTCTGACAGCATCACTGGAGGACATCGGTGCAGGATATTGCTTGTTTGGCTCCTCACTTCCAATTCCTATTCATGTATGCACCACGTTTGACTGCAAATTGCAGCCATTTCCATAAACTCGTCACCTCTTCCTCTGAGCGGTTAAGCAAAAGAGGGAAATCAAATGCTCTGCACTTTCCCTCAATAGCTCTTAGCGCATGTTTTGGCTTTAATGGGAAACAAAATGCTTTCTAAGTGGCATCTGATGTTGCTGGTTATCTGCTTGCTGCTCTGCGGGCTTATGTCCCAGTGCACTTAGGTAACGGGTAGATGCTAATAGGAAGGCAGCTTGCTTGAGACAGGGGTTGAAACTTGGCTTAAGCACTGTTGTAGGGAGCAAAATGCTCGCTGCTGTTGCTTTCTCCACATCTTAATGATGCTGTGAGTTAACTGCAACAGGGCAGCATGTGCATGCTAACATAGGGAAGACTTTTTGGGGCAAAGGTGCTAAAAATGGAGAAGGCAAAGGGTTGTGTTAGTGTGAAATTGGCAAATAACCTCCCACGTGATGTTGCACCTCAAAGCAAATGAGACGAGGTGGGATGAAGGTTTGCTGGAAGGAGACGCATCAGGTGCCTCCAGGCTTCCAGCAAGGCCACGCTCCAAGGACTGGAAAGCACCTGCAATTCCTCAGCTGGGGATTCCCGCGGGAAGAGGTTGCTGCGGGCAGGGGCTGCACCAACGTGACACAGCGACGAGTTTTGCCTGCTCATTTAAGTGAGTTTAATGCCTGTTTATGCCGACTTTACAGTACTTTTGCAGTGTCAAGCAGCTGTGGGGCCTTAAGCAACCTAGTCTAGTTGGGAGGTGTCCCTGCCATGGCAGAGGGAATTGGAACTAGATGATCTTTGAGGTCCCTTGGGTGGAAGAGTTAGGCTCACTGGTGCGTTGCAGTTCCTGACACTGCTGTGATTAAAACCCTTTAATAATTGATAATAATAATAACCAAATTAATTTAAAAAAAATATTCACACACACACACTAGTACATGAGGGACAAAATGTTTAAATATCCCTGCAACTTGTAGGTGCTTTCAGTCTCCAGCTGCAGTCCCTGTCTTAGCCCAAGCAGAGCAGGAAAGCCCAAGCTCACATTCCTGTTTATTTGCGTAGTGATCTCATAGCCAAACCACCACTCCCCCCCATTCCATTTTCACAGGCTTTTTCCTTATTAAGGTATAAGTAGCTTATTCTTGCATGTCCTATGCAAAGTCCAGATGGTAACTAGAAAGGGCAGCCCCATCAGACACCCACCAGCTGTCGCCTGTAACCTCCACGCCAACCATCCCCAAAACAGCCTTTTATTGCCTGCAACTCTTTAGTTTACACTAACACAATGTTGGATTTTTTTTTTTTGGAAGAACAATGAAGCCTTGATCTGACTTTCAGGATTGTCACCGGTTTAAAGAAGATGCTGGACAGCCCATGACTACAGCTATAAGGAATTAGGGGATTATAGCTGTTTCTTTTTCTTTTCTCTCTTTGCATAGGATAGGACAGTGCATTTTTTTGCTGATGCAACTAGTACCCTGTTTCCCCAGCTCTCACCAGTGAGTTGTTCCCGTTAATTGTTCAAGGTGTAGGAAAGAAAACTTCTTTAAAAAAAAAAAAAAAGTAACTGCGGCTGCAAGAGCACAAGGACTAGCAGGAGGATTCATGGACAAATGTACATTTTTGCATATATTTACGTGTACTTACTTGTACTTCTCTTTTTTTAAATTTTCAACCTCTATTTCAAGTTTGCTATAGTCACTCTAAAGAGGATGGTCATGAGCTCTGCTATCAGGGTAATAAAGTGCAGTGGAGTCAACAGACCTGTCTCTGTTGACTTTAAGCTTTAGATAGTGCAACAGAGAGTAAAAACAAGTCCCGTATGACAATAACAATGTTGCTGGGGTCAATGTGTGCTTTTGATGTCAGAGATCTTTCAGGATTCATGTAATTCAGGGGAACAAAAAACTTCTTAAACTCCCAGCCGTGCACTCTTTGATTCAGTGTAATCCCTGTAAATTTAAGGCAAAGCCAGATGAGCTATTTAAACCAGGACGCATGTGCCCCGTCTGAATCCTTACCTCCAGCCACAGCTGTGTGCAGGCAAGAGGAGGGTGCTGCAAATGCATAGAGGGCTTTTAAAGCTGACTTTGGTTTCTAAAGCATTATACCTTGGCCGCTCCTATGTCAGTGCTCATATCCCTCAATTTTTTGGGGGAAAAGGAGGATCTTCTTGTTCCTGTTTCTAATGGTGATCCACACTGGGAGAGTCTGCCATGCAGGGACCTGCCATGCAGGTGATGCCAATAGTGCCTCCCTCTCCTCAGCATCTCCTGTCAGCCACATTCAGTGTCTCCCCTTAGAGCTTGCGTGATTTGTGGGAGCTGTTTTTAGGCACCTGCCCCTCCTCATGCCCTCTAGAGCTGTGGTGTTTAGCTCAAGGCAGTGGGTTCTTGGGGGCAGCAAGGTAAGTGTCACAGTGAGGGACAAGAGAGCACCAAGCCCTGAGACAGCTCCAGCCCAAGGAGTCTACTCCTCTTCTGCTGGGAGGCTCCAGTCTCCACCGGAGACAGGGGTAGATATAAGGGAACCAGGCACTGATACTCACGCTATTGCAAAGCAACTTTATCGGCAGGGTTATGTGATAAGGGAAATTATTAGCTAGCTACCATGTTAAGTGGTTGGGAGTGAGTGGATGCACAAGCCCTGAGTGGTCCCGGCAAAGAGAGAGATCAGTGTTATACCAGGGAAACATAAACCTGGAAGCCCCGGGGAATATTAATAGAAACTGTGTGAAATCTGCAGCCCCAGAATCCCTGCTGCTCTCTCAAAGTAATTAGCTGAATGCAAAGTGCTGTTTGCCTGAAAGCTGCGAATAGCAGCGCTGAGAGAAAGTAGAGACATCGGTCCATTTATTGAAGCAGGCGTTACTAACTGGTGTTCAACAATTAAAACACTTTGTCGGGAAATGCCCGTGAGTGCTAACTACTCCACTGCTGAGAGATGCTCTCGATATCACTGCCAAATGTCTGACTCTGGTCTGTTGGGACCTGCCTTCTCCATCCAGGTGCTTCATTCGTTCAGGTGATGGCAATAAAGCAGCCAAACTGGTTTTAATACTGTGTTTAATTCTGAAGCTTGTCACGTTGGCTTTGTTTGGACAATAATCAGGTAAAAATAGCATCCAACTTTTTCCTCCTGACACCTCCAAAAGCTGCACAGATGTCCCCTTAAATTGATCTAATGTGACTGGGAGTGATACATGGAGAACGGGAAAGGTGTTAGATGGTGACTCTAATCTACAGGTTCCCTCTTCCTATGTGTAGTAAGATGATAATTTGTCCCAAGGTGTCACTAACAGCATCGGAGTGTTGCAATAGTGGTATCATAGAGAAAACAGTTTTGGTTATGAGGTTGCTTGCTTTATCTGATTCCTTCCTCCAGCACTGAAGGAAGGACAGAGTCGCTCCCACACCTGGCATAAGGCTTACAAAAAAGGTTTGTTAAATTTAGAAGAGCCTCCATTCAACTGGAGGACATGGAAAGAGCTATTGCAGGAGTCTATCTGGCATCTCAGGTCAGAGATCGAGCATCAAGACAGCGTACCTGGGTCTGAGGAGCTCTCCTAGCAGCCATATGTATGGCTGTGTGACAGGCTTGCATGAAGACCCTACTTTATGTCTCATTGCATGAGAGTGCCTTAACTATCTGGGAAGCCTAGGCAGAGCAGTTCAGTAAGAGCAATAAAGTTTGGCCGCACTGAGGTGACACAGTGGATGGATGTGTGGGAAGCCAGTGTAGGCATCTCTGACTCATGCCTATGTTCTTAACAATAGTCAGACATCAACCCCACTCAAGGTGTTCTCACCAGAAGCACGAAAATGGCTTGTGGTCCTACCCAAGGGACAGCCTAAGCATCAGTTCTCATTACCTGGAAAGAACATCTGAAAGCCACAGGCAGCAGAATTTGTAGGTGGAGGAGTTGGCCTCTGCAGCCATTCCTCCCAACAAGCTGATCTGTCAGAGCATTTTCACCAGACAAATGTAAACAGGCTGTGCAAATGCAGCCAGATTATCTCTTTTTTTTTTTTTTTCCTTCAGACATACTCTGGGAGGCGTTTGTTAGGCCACAGCCACAGGCTGTTTCAGCTCTGCTGGAGACATCCTTTCCCAGCTGGCAAACAAGCCCAAAATATTTGCTGAAAGAGGACCTGTTTTTGTTATTTTCTTCTCAATTCTCACAAAAAAAAAAAAAAAAAAAGAGGAAGTAATACCTAGTTTTAAGGTCTGATTTCCAAGAATTCAGTGCCTCCTATGGTGGCTTTTCTGCCTCAGTTCTGCTTAATTTGCCTCCCACTCTGTCCCAGTCTCCAAGACACTGAACTGAGTTAAAGCCTAGACACCCCTTTGGGTCCTCTCCTGTACATGGTGTCCTGCAAGACAGTAACACATCTATCCTGTTCTTTCTGCAACCTCAACAACAAAGCACATGCTAACAACTCAACTGTCTGAGATCCACCTCAATCTGAGCCCTTCTTGGATGCTCCACCACTCCTTTGGAACCCATGGTGAGAGTGAGTACATTGAGGCTCAAGTCACCCGAAAGCTGTGGGCCCCACTTTAGGGGCTGGTGAAGACAAGAGGGGATGGTGATGGAGAAATCTTAGAAAATCTGCAGGAAAGCCACCTGCCCAGATTAAATGCACTCTCCACCATCCCAGAGCTCACATTTTCTCATGTCTGCTAAGCCCACGGTTTGTGACTTGCAGATCTCTTAGCAACATTTAGGTGCTTCAGTGTTAATGGGTTCAACTGGGCACCTAAATTCCAGGTGGGTTCTTTTCCCTACTGTGCAAAGCTATCATGAGACTTTGGCCAAAGTAAGCCCTATAGACTTTTATAACCCCTTCTGATAGGCTTCAGTAGATCCTGTGACCTCACTGTGACCATTAGCACCTATTTTACACTGATAATGCAGTGCCTTGGCTATTTATTAATTTTTAATTTAATTGCTTATGTAGTAACCTCTTCTACATGCCTGGTAGAGCTTTACAGCACAGCACCAACATACCCTCAGCTTTGAATCTTCCGCAGCCACTGCCAGTGATTTACTTCAGCTGATTTAGCAGCATTTCTTATCCTGGAAAGAAAGAAACAACAACAAAAGCTGATCTGATTTTCTGTCAAATAACTTGTCTTAACAGCACAGCTATCAATCTCCAACCCCCTCCCTAGTGCTCCAGCTACAGGCTCAACTGGAGAAGCTGCCTGGGCTCCACCTGCAGAGGTCAACCATAAAGCCATTGAAAATTCGTGCAGCCAGGGATGGGAAGTGCAGTGGCCTCCTCTCCTGTAACTATTCTTTTTTCACTCCCTCCTCTCAGCATCAGAACAGACATGCCAGAGCTACCATCTAGTCCAAAAGACAGGCAGTGTTTGATTGGCATCATTTTTTCTTAGATTTATGGACTTCTGGGAGAGGGTTGGTTGAGCTTATTCCAAGGTGGGTAAACATTGAGTTGAAAAGTTCCTTCTCTCTGGTCATGGCTTCATAATTAAGACTCTTCTGCTCCTGGAAGGGTCAGAAATAGGGCACAAATGCAGCACCTGAGAGCTGGGCTGGAGGTGAACTGGGCAAAGGTGAAGCTGTAGCTGGAAATTTTAAAGCTCCAATCAAGCCAAGGACTTTCTCAAACCAAAGTTTAATGGTTTGTTGCTGGCTCTCTCCATATCCTGTTTAAGCACCAAGCAGCTACTAGGGGATGGGATGCTAACCTGTCCTCCCTGTCTTTTCTTGCACCTTGTCTGAATTATTGATGCAATTTTTCTGGAGAGGCTTAGGCAGGTATCAAGCAGAAAACTCTGCTTTGGGTATAGAGCTCTTTGTTTTGTCTTCTTGCCTACATATTTTTGAGCCAAAACTCACAAGAAAAAAAAAACAAAACCAGCAAACCTAAAAATCCTTCCACCTTGAATAAGGCTCACAAAGGAGGCTCGTTAAACTTTGATGATTACCCATTCAAATGGAGCTCTGTTGGACAAAGAGATAGCTGCTGCTGAGGGCAAGCCAGTTTTTCAGGACTCAGCTCAAAGGGGCTGTTGGCTAAATGTGGGAAAGCTTGGCAAGGGATTTAGCTCCACCGAGAAGCCTGATCAGAGAGCCAACCTGACAAAGGGTTCTGGCACTTAGAGAAATCAAGGTCTCTCCAGCCACTTAAAAGGAAACTTGTGTAAAAGAAAGAACAAAGAGGCAGGAATTTTTTTGTAACACAGACATCCTTTGAATTGAAGAACCTGCACAGGGGAAAGAAAGCTTGCTTAGAAGAGAGGGGAGAAGAGAATGGTTTACAAGAGAAACCCTGTGTAGGAGGAGGAGAAAGATATAGGACATTTTGGGGGATATATGAATAAAGTCAGTAGAATGCGAGAAAAAGAAAAACAACTCAAGCAGAGAAGTGCCTGCAGATGATGCATTGTTTTGTCTCTGCAACTGTGTATTCTTTGGGCTACAGTGAAGAGGGATTGTGCTTTGAGCTGCTGCAAATTACATGCACTTGCATGATCCCGCTGCAGTATGACCTTAGGAGAGAGGAACAACAAACTCATAACATCCATGACGGCCAGCCAGTGCATCTGCACCACAAAGTCCCATTTCTGGGGCACAGTAGCAGAAAACACATCCAGAGAGGGTCTGGGGACCTCCAGAGTATCAGGAGAACTACAGCCTACAATAAATGAAGAGGTCAGACTGGGACACACCAGAGTTACCTGTTGGGTGGTTCAGTGGAGATACTCACTGAAGCTGTGCTAGGTGGCAATTTACCCCGAGATGTAACAGCAAAGCTTATACCTTTCCCCACCAGAAGCAAAACCCCCAGCTCAGATGCACTTATGCCAAAAAAAGTCCTTTTCCCAATCCATTTATTCCATTTTGGCAGCTGATTTGAGAACAAACAGCAAAACCTCTGGTCCCCTGCGAGAGTTTGATGATAACTCTTCAACCACATCCATGCCAGTGAACCACTCCTCTGGATGGTTAGTCAACGTTGATCAGCATCTGTGGTTGGCAATTTTCTTTTAAAACCAACTTCTTTTAAAGATTGGGGTTTCAGTTATGGGATTTTAAAATTGTCCTTTTTCTGCACAGAAACTCACTCTAATTTGGAAACACTTGTTACTGGAGAACAGACATGGAAGGCCCCAAATCAAAACATGTCTATGTAGATGTATTCATACATATGTGTATCCACACACGCAGAGGGATGTGCTTGTATTTTGTGTGTGTGTATGTTTATATGTATATAGATATATTTCTCCATAACAAGTGGGCAGCTTTTCTCTGAAAAGGGGGAATTTTTCCACGGAGAATTTAGACAAAACCGAAACCCTTCTCAGTGATCACCATTTCCCCCAGGACACCCCTCGGTTCCTCTTTGGTGTCATGGTTTTTAACCAGACCTTGCTGCCCGGGAGGGCGGTAGCACATGTGGCTGTGCCAGCTCCCCACCCTGGAGACTCCTTGTGCCCCGGGGAACCCCAGCACTACACAATCCCCTGCACCACAAAAACCTCGTGGGCTGCTGCATGTCTACAGGGCTGGCTGGTGCTCCCAGTCTGGGGCAGCCCCACTGGGCATGTCCAAGTCAGTTGGTTAAATCAGCAGTGGGCTCTGAGGATCTGTCTGTGGCTCAAGGCGGGTCAGCAGCTATGCCCATTGAGCAGCCAAGTGGCCAGGGGCTATTTCTGGATTTAACATGAATTTGGATTGAGAAACACCAGACTGAAAACCGCACCTTTGAAAATCTAGCCCTGTAGAGCCCAGACAAGAATATTAAGGGGTAGGTGCTCAAATCCCTACTCATTCACTTGTTGAAAGGTAGATAAAATAGAATAGGAATAGACTATTTCAGTTGGAAGGGGCCTGTGATGATCACAGAATCTTAGAACCATAGAATTATAGAATCATTGAATGATAGAATGGTTTGGGTTGGAAGGGACCTCAAAGATCATCTAGTTCCAACCCCTCTGCCATGGGCAGGGACACCTCCCACTTGACCAGATTGCTCAAGGCCCCATCCAACCTGGTCTCAAACACCTCCAGTGTTGCAGCATCCACAACTTTCCTGGGCAACCTGTGCCAGTGTCTCACCACCTCAGAGTGAAGAATGAGTGAGAACTTCTAAGAGTGAAGAACATCTTCCTCACATCTAGTCTAAATCTACCCTCTTCCAATTTAAAGCCATTAGCCCTCATCCTATCACTACAAGCCCTTGCAAAAAGTTCCTCCCTAGCTTTCTTGCAGGCCCCCTTCAGATACTGGAAGGCCACAATAAGGTCTCCCTGGAGCCTTCTCTTCTCCAGGCTGAACAAGCCCAACTCTCTCAGACTGTCCTTGCAGAAAAGATGTTCCAGCCCTGTGATCATCTTTGCGGCCCTCCTCTGGATTCTCTTCAACAGGTCCATGTCCTTCTTGTGTTGGGGGCTCCAGAGCTGGATGCAGTACTCTGGGTATTCATGATCATCTAGTCCAAATGCCTGACAAGTGCAGGGCTGACCAAAAGTTAAAGCATGTTGTTAAGGGCACTAAATGCCTCTTAAACACTGGCACGCTTGGGACATTGACCACCCCTCTAGGAAGCCTGTTCCAGTGTTTGACCACCTTCTTGGTAAAGAAATGCTTCCTAATGTCCAGTCCTTGTCGCAGCTTTGAACCATTCCCATGTATCCTATCACTGGACACCAGGGAGAAGAGATCAGATGTCCCACTGCTTTACTCTGTTACAGCAAGAAGGGTGGCAGCAAGCTGTGAATGAAAGAGTTGCAGGGGGAAGGGAATATTTAGCTCTTTTTCTTGTGCCCTGTTTGCTTGCGAAGATGCCCTCCAAAGAGCACTGGCTTTTATTAGTGATCTCTGCCTGCAGATCGTGATCAGATACTCTCCATATGAACACCACATCTCCATTACAACCCAGCCCTGGCTCCAAGCCACCTTCAGATGTTTGTTTTGCAGAGCAGCCGGGTAAGCCTGTGGAGACTGGCAAAGACCTTATCACATTGCACCAGGGTGGATGTGGACCTGGACTGCAGAGTCCCCTTGCATGGCACCTAACTTTGAGCAGAGGTGATGAGTTGGTCACAAAGGGACCAATGAAGTGACCTTGTTAATTTAAGACCATGTTCTCCAGAACATGCAACAAGCAATGCTAACTTCACACCCTCAATGTAAGGGTGTGGGATCCAGAGTTTTGGTTGAGGTTATCCAAATGTAAATGTCACTCAGGGAATATTGCACTAGGGCTCCCTTCCCGGCCCTGTACAGCTTGGGTTTGGATTAACTCCTTTTTTCCCTCTCTTATTCCTATAAAACCCAGCAGCTCACTTCCCTGGGGCTGCTCCATGATTCATGGCTACTGGAAGGAAGATGGTGGGGTTTTGGGAGGGGGAGATAAATGGATATCAGTGGTGTGATAGGAAGGTCACCTGGAGGAAGGAGAGGTCAGTGCTGAGAAAGCAAGGATCAGATAACAGGTTAGACAGGGTGAAAAAAAAAAAAAGACAGGAAATTCACATTTGTTACAGGAGAAAAGGAGGAAGCAAGGAAAGGGGATGAAATGGGTGAGGATATGGTTAAGTTAACAGCCAGAGAAGATGTGAGGTGAAAGAAGGCAATTTTTTTCTTCCAAAACATGCAGATGGGCTTGACTGCAATGTTTTACCAACTACAAGCAATTTCAGGAAATTGTTCCTGCGTTAAAAAAAAAAAAGACTTTTTTTTTAGTACAAATATTTCACTTCTCTTTGAAGCTTCTCTCATATTAACAAATTTTCTGAGCAATTTATAAAAAAACGCTTAAGAGATCACTGTGCTCAGACAAAGTGCTTGTTTGGCGTGAAAGAAATGTACTTCATTAAAATGCTGATTTCCCTCTTCCTAGCTGGAAAGTGTTCGTTTCTGGTTTCCCCACGGCAAATACGTTTATTTTTTCCGGTCTGGCCACCCTTCACCCCTATCAGTTATTTGTGCAGTTCTGCTTTTCAGCAAATTTACACAGCTGACAGCCAGGAAAATGAGTACTGCAGATGGGTACGAGAAGGAAGTCCTGTTAAGCAAGAAAGGTGATCATTAGAGTCTGACCAAACCTATTGCCAGTAAATATTAGCAGAGCAGAGAGCATCTCCGTTGCATGGCCATGACTGTGGAGAGGGAGGTTGCTTTGCACTCTCAACGGCATCATTTTAATCCAACCCGCAGTCAGCTGGGTTTGAAAGAAAACAGCTTTCGGAGCTCTGTTCCAAGGCTTGTGTGTGTGAATAAAGCCTCCAGCCCGCAGAGGAAGCTGGTGACAGATGGAGCAAGAGCTCAGCTCTTCTGCCATGCTGGCCTGGGCTCCAACCACAAAGCCACACTGACTTTGCCCATCAGCTAACTGGGCTCACCCCTGCACGGGCAACAGGCTCACCCGTGGCCACCGATGCTGAGCCGGCAACTGAGGCTCACCAACACTTTGTATCCCCAGCAGTTTGACACTTTGCCGCAGCACCATGCAGAAATACCTGAGATATCTCCAGCCCTGTTTCTAGGATCTGGAGCAGGGCAAGGAACTGTGGGAAAAGGAGGAAAAGTTGCTGGTGCTGAGCAGCTGTGGGTTTAAAGCCGATGTGGGCTGCATTACTCTGCTGTGGGCATTTTCCACTGTCACTGCTCTGAAAACAGCAAACACAACTTGTTACAACAACTTGAAATTAAAGATTGATGCTAACACAGCTCTCATTAGCACATGTCCCCAATAATGTGTTTTTGTGCATGGGTATTTCATAGAATCGTAGAATCATAGAATCATAGAATGGTTTGGGTTGGAAGGGACCTCAAAGATCATCTCCTTCCAAGCCCTGCCATGGCAGGGACACCTCCCACTAGACCAGGTTGCTCAAGGCCCCATCCAACCTGGCCTTGAACACCTCCAGGGATGGAGCATCCACAATCCCCCTGGGAAACGTGTGCCAGTGTCTCTTGGGTTCTTCTTGTTTTCAGTCTGGCTATAAAGCAGCCCACAATCGCTCGATCAGCAGTTTATTTCTGAGCAGAGTATCACCTTTTGCTTTCACATAAGCTGCCTGACTCCCAGTTGAACCACAAAAAACAATCAGCAAGCAACAAAGTCATCGCTGCGCAGAGCTAAGAACAGCCATGTCAGGCGGACTTTTATTTGCATATGTGGTTACAAACATACGAATTTCTCAGGATGGCAAAGCCTCTTTATTTGGTGTAACTGGGCGGGAAGAGGTTTTTTAATCTTGTTTTATCTGCTGTCACTCTGAAATATAATGGGGAGCACAGTCACGGCAGCATGGGCTGAGTGCTTTTGAGAAGTGTGTTTAGATAAGGATTTACTTAGGAGTAGATTTCCTTGCAACCAAGTTTCTCTTCTCTTATTTATTAAGCATCCACATTATCCTCAGCTCACAGAACCAGTTCACATCTGATTCCTAAAAGTTTCATGGAAGATCACGTGATTTCACGTAACTCCCTTGCTCTTGAGGCCACTCAGGTGTTTACATACTGCACCCGGTGCAGGAGGGTTTCGTTTCTGCAGAAATTCCGCCCAGCTTTCTCCAGCTCCTTGGACAATCCTGTCCTAGCCAATATGCTTTCTGAAAAACAAACCTCTTCAAAGTCCACAGCCTTACAGAATTTTATTAACTGGATTTTATATTCAGTGTGTTTGGAGCTGTTATGATTAAGAGTAGCCATTAAAAAAAGCAAATGAGGTTGTTGTATATGGTTTTGTTTCTCACCTTGGAATTCAGGGACTTCACTCCTGATTTGGCACTCATTGGACCTGCATGTGTTGGCAGCTCTGCTTGAGGTGTGATTTTGTGGGGTACAGAGGTTGCCTGTGGCCAGGTGGTCAGAACGGTGGGGTCAGGAGGAGCAGGTGCTGCAATCCCATGGGATGCCCAGATACCACCACCCTGGCCCTGCCTCCTTGAGGAGCTGAAGGAGAAGGTTATAGGAAACGGCTTGCCCTGGGGTTGTCTGTCCAGCTGTGGTTGTGTTTGTGCATACATGATACTATAACAGGCTTCCCAGGGAGGTGGTTGAGTCACCACCCCTGGATGTGTTTAAGGGTCATTTAGATGTGGTGTTGGGGGATATGGTTTAGGGGAGAACTTGTAGAGTAGGGTTGATGGTTGTACTCGATGATCCCAAGGGTCTTTTCCAACCTGAATGATTCTATGATACTATGATTCATACGTGTCTCTGCATTGTACACACAGACCTTCCTACCAGTATCCCCGTGAGGCCTTGGCTACATAAACACATACAGGGAAGCTCAGAAGGGATGAACGTCCCAAGCGCCCAAGGCCTTAGGGTTGCTTCTGCTGCACAACTGAACCTTGTTTTACTACACTTAAAAGCACAGATGACAACATCCTTAAACCCCTAGTCAGCATAATTTTTCCTGAAAATAACCCCTGGTACATGGGCATTTTCAACTCTTGTTTACACCTTAGAGGGAAAGCACCTGCAAGGGGGTGGGGTGGTAGAGGTATTTTTGCTTGCTTTTGGTTATATACCCTGGATTACATGCATGCCAGTGATGCTGTGAGCAGGGCAGGCAGCGTTGCAGGTCCTTAGTCCCCCTGCTAAATGTGCAACTCATGTTAATAAAAAACCAAAACCTTTGTGCCAGGATAGTTTATTTTATTCTAGGAATTGCTCCAGACTGTCCCCACCAAAGCTCTCCTCTGTTGGCAGAGTCTGCATCTTCCCTGGAGGACCCATGTTGTGCTGCTTCTCCCACCGGCACACAAGCCCTTGAGGTGAGTTTATTATCCTGACACAAAACACCTCACTGGTGGAGTGGTGTCCCTCTAGGCTGCCTGGTAAGCATCTCCTCCTGCAAACATGGCCTCCAGGCACCGGTTTGTGGTCCCAGCTGGTTTTAGCTGCCCTGATTGTGGATTCCCAAGAGCAGGGAAAGGTAACGGGTGCCAAAATAGGTAAGGTATGTCAGAATGGGAATCAGGGACTACAGAGCAGATAAGTTGCTTCCCCAGCCAGCTCCTTCTGCTCAGGGGAAAAGAACTTCTGGCAGGCAGCTGGGGTGGGCATCTTCACGATCAGCAGCTGGTGGCTGAAGCACCTATAGGCTGGAGGTGCCCTTGTCCGGGTCAAGGCTCAGCCTTTGTCCATCACTCATGGTTCATACCTAACAGAGCTGTTTTGGGGGAGAGACGGGGAGTGTGTTGAGATGCCCTTGGAGGGATGTCCAAACCATGCCGCAACCCTGGCCATTGCCTAGCTTCATCTGTCCAGATGGACATGTCCATGGTGCCACTGCCAGGATGGTGGCTGTAGCCCAGGATGTGCCTGCAGCAGCTGCGTGTGGGAAACTCCAGCAGTTTTGGGGGTGTAGCAGCTCCAGCTGCTTCTTAGTTTCAGCCTTTTCTCAGATATGAGGAAAAGATAACACAGCGTCTTTCCCCAGCTGCCCATGGGAACAGGAGCTCAGTTCCCAGAGCACTTCAGCCCTTGCCTTCTCTCCAATGCCAGAAGACTTTGTAGGTGCTCAGCACCATCAAACCCAAATGACATTGCTTCACCATTCCCCCACCTTTTCCACCCCACAAATCTGCAAAAGCAAACCTTTCCTTTTCTTTTTATTAAAAAAAAAAGAGAGAGGGAGAGAGGCGGTTTCTAGCCTTTCTGGTTGCAAACCAAGGTAAACTCTCGCCTTTGAGTCTGCAGCCAGGCAGACTGCAACAATAACACCCGCAGAAAAGGGTGTGCTCCCATTCATCTCAATGGGTGTTAACTTGGAAGAGTAATTATGAACCCTGATGCCAAGAGCTCTAACCGTTTCACTGTTGAGCATCCCAGCCCATAAATAAAGCCTCTGGCTGGCTGTGCAGAAACCTGGGTGGGAGGGAAGTTGCGTAGCAATGAGGCGTTGACTTCTGGATGTGCCAGGAGTCTGAAATGCTTTGGCTCCTGCTGAGGCTCCCAGCTTTTCTGCAAGTTCGTTTCCACTGACACCACGGCAGAGATGCTCTACTTCCCTGGAGGAGCAACCTGGGGAGGAGAGTGAAGAGCCTTGATGAATTCACTGGGGTTTCTGTGAAAACAGTCCAGCAGTGATACGTTTGGCTCAGCTGCCCAAAGGAATTAATATCTAGAGAATGCCTTGTGCTGGGTTTCCCTGGGAAACTCAGCTGGCGTTAAGATAAACAAGGTCACAGGGAGCAAAGGAGGGAGTGGGGTGGAGGTGGATGTGGAGACTTCATCCCTTCCTCAGGACCAACTATTTGTGCTGGAGCCCCTGGCTAAGGTCAGGTCCTCACCATCCCTGGAGCTGCAGAAAAGGCACGTGTTTTAATAATCTAATTAGCTGAGGCAATCGAATAGTAGGTGGAAAGGAAATGTATAAAGAAAGGGAGTGGTTCAGGCAGTCACGCAGACTATCCTCCATCCCCCTGCTTCTGCAGGGCTCTAGCCCTTATCTGGGTGGGAAACAGAAAACATCACTTCAAAATGCAAAAGTGAGAAAGGGCATGAAGCTGCCTTCTGAGCAGAGACGTGCAGCAAGGGGCATGATCTGCTCCAGTTCATTAACTCTGGAACCTACTGATAACAGTTCAAACCAATGCTTTCTTAGGTATTTCTGTAATAAAAGCACAAGTAAAAAAGATAAGCTGACATATCATTAACATCCTATGTCCTGTAAAGTGAGGGTGACTCCTCCTGACATCCAGCAGAGATCAGGGTAATTGACATCGTTCCAAAAGGAAAAAAATGGCACAAGGCCTTGGTGGTGTTAGTACCAGAACCCATCCATCTGCCTTCAGTGGCTTTTTTTCTATTACTCTTAATGTTTCTTATGGTATACCTCAGTAGGGCACAGCTGTGTCTAATGTAAATAACTCTGTGCTCATCTATTGAAAGTAAAAGGAAGGAAATTAATGACAATAAAATAAAGCTCACACCTCCCACTTACAGTCTGTGCTGGCTCTGCCCAGTTAACCCCTTTTTGGTTTTGTTTTCCTGACAGTGAGGGAAGGTAGATTCCTCCAAGTTTGTGCTGTGCCATTTTAGTTTTCCCCTCTGAAATTACCTCTCTCCTCAGAGCAATGGGGGTTCAAAGTTCCTAATTGGATATTAGGAGAATTTTCTTCACTGAAAAAGTGGTCAAGCCCTGGAACAGGCTGCCCAGAGATGTGGTGGAGTCACCATCCCTTGAGGTGTTCAAAAACCACATAGACGTGGCACTTTAGGACATGATCAAGTGGTCATGGTAGTGTTGGGTTGACAGTTGGACTTGATGATCTTAAGAGGTCTTTTCCAACCTAACGGTTCTCTGAAAAAGCAGCCACCCTGCTTTTAACTCTGCACTTACCATTAATAATTCAGCCTATGCCATGGGGGTAGCAGACACCCCAATAAACCACTGCTATGGCTGGAGCTGTAGAGGTCTAATAAGCATTGCTAGTGGATTTATGGCTAGCAGACCAATGCTGGGATTTTAATCATGCATAAGTCCCACACATGTTAAGTATGAGGGTGAGTAGCATGTATTAAAAAGGCCCTGATACATTTTGTCCTAGATAGAAGTTGAAAATAAGGCAGTCTTGGTAGGTGTCTGTTTCTTTCCATAGTCTATTAGTATAGTTTAAATGACAAGCCACTGTGTCTAGAGACAGCCATCCAATGTGAAGGAGAACCTGAAGTCTCTTCCAAAGTTGTTGGTCCCCTTGCTGCTGATGCCCATCGAGTAAAGCGCAGGACTGCAATGTGTGCAGGCGTGGTGCACCTGCTAAGTGCTATTTAAACCGAAAAATGCATAAGTAGCATCACCCCCATTTTAAAGAAGAGGAAATGGAAGCCCAGAAATTAAGCCGTTTGCTCTAAGTCATACACTAAATGCTCTGGAGACCTTTCCATATGTAAATTCGGCACCAAAATAAACACTTTTGGTTTTTGCACCCTTCGTCCCATCAGTGCAAGTGTTGCATGTTGGTCTGAAAAGTAGCATTTTGTCCTGCTGGCGAAAGTCAGTCTTTGATAAAACTCAGTCATTCTTTATTTCAAAATGAGTGTTCTCACACAGATCTGTGCTTAAACAAGTGGATTCATTTTGGAGTAATGTAGGACAGAGCTCATCCGTCAGAAGCAGGAGCTAAATTCTTTGTCGGTTGTCCATATAAAATCCTCCATGGATAATTAGCACTTAAGCTAACGCCAACATCCCTTAGGTGTTCATAGAGTTTTTCTGGGGGGCTGGAGTGTAGGGAGAACACTCAGAGACAAACACATGTGCTAAACTTCAGGGAATGGGAGGGGGCTCAGATATAATTTGGCAACAGATTTCTCATTTTCTTTCTTGGCCAGACTGACTGCTGTTGAAATTCTGACCAAAGAGGGGGTAGTCCTAGCTCAGGTCCTTTGGGGCACATTTCACAAGAGGACTACCTCTGGCCTTGGGTGACGTGGGAGGATCTGCACTTTGACTTTCTTAATATTTCAATGGTCTGATCAGCCCAAAGATGGCTTTTGCAGTCACCTTCTGCTCTGCATTCTCAGCACTTGGGCTTGATTTAAGAAGAGGCCCACAACCTGCTCAAGTGTGCTGCTGTCTCATACACACAGCCCTTGCCAGTCTGTAGCCTCTGCAGGACTTCCCTGTTTCTTTTTACCTGCGTGACCCAGCTGTCAAGGGATGCAGGTCCAACCCAGCAAACACCAGTGTGTACAAGCCTTGTTCATATCCAGCTTCTCTGTGAAATTCGTTTACACCTCTTGCATGGGGGAAGCTAAATCTCTGTTGATACAGCTCAACCCTCATCCAGTACCCAGTAGGTGGAAAGGAAGGAGCCTGGTGATCATCAGGCTGCTGGAAAATACCACTTAATTCTCTTTTCTGCCTTTGGCCTGACCCAGAACAGCAGCTCCAATGTCCTGTTGTAGCACCTGTGAACGGAACACTATGAAGATGAGAAATCCCAGAAATGGAGCAGGTATTACTGCAAGCAGCAGAAAACAGCTTCCATTTTAGGGCTGTTTTCTGAAGCAGAAGGGCAGCGAAGGGAGGGAGCTGCCCAGATCACTCTGAAAGACAAGGAGCACAAGGTGTCTAACAGCTTTTCATGCCAATTGCCACAATCAGCCCCTTTCTGATGCCTTTCTTCCCCTGTTGAGTCAGAAGAGAGAAGCCACACTCTGCCCCTCTCTGCCTGCACACCCCTTTAGTGTTAAAGAGCTGGGCTTGTGCCAAGCAGCTGCAACTTTATTTGGGCTTTTATCTTTTGTTTTGTTATTTAACAAGCCCAGGAAGCTGGCAAAAAAAAGTGCAAAGAATTGCACAGCCTTCAAAAACAAACCAGAAGATGTAGAGGAGATCTGAGGTTCAGCTCCCAGGCTTGGCAGTATTGCCCTGGTTTGACTGTCCTATAGCAAGGTGGGCAAATAGAAAGGAGAGGGCAAATAGCCCATTACACTTCATGTCCCAGTAAAGTGATTTGCAAACCCATCCTAGATGTGGAGTGGGAGGAAAGTGTTGACTCTCATGTCCACAGACCTCCGGAGGGGCTCCCCAAATGAGAAGGTGCTTCAGAAAGCTTGAGTGTGAAGGAAGACAAAGAAAAATAAGACAAAAGCGCTGCAAAAATGAAGCCACGAGGTCTTTGAGGTGAACTGAAATACACAACTGAAACTGCTGTGTTGTCTGTCTTTGACAGCTCTTCCTCATTTCCCCTCCCTCAACCATCTCCAGAGAGGCAGCTGGGGCTGTCACACAGGCCAGGCAGTTAGTATGAGAAACCATCAGATGTAGTCCTGATTGTCCTTTCTTGCCCTAGCCCCTCATCCTCAGTTTCCCAGCCTGCTAAATGAGGAGTGGGACACGGTCCAGGAGACATGACGATGATTTGCTCATCAGCTGGTGAGGACCTTGTTCCCAGCAAGATGGATGGGAGTTTTGTCCTAGGTGTCAATGGGAAGAGGTTTCATGAGTTGTGTCCAATACTATCCTAAAAGATTGTGTAGCTTGCTGCTGTCAGTGCAGATCTACAAACTGGGATTTGTGCTGTGATTGGGAAAATTTGGTAGGGAAAAAGTAATCCGTTTTGCCAGGGAGATGCAGGAAATTCAAAGGACAACTATTCTGGGTTGTAATGAGGTCTGAACAAGATGAAAGATCCCTTGTACTCATCCCTGAACAAACACAAAGAAAGAGATGCTCCTGATAGATCTAGATGGACCAATCTGAAACAAGAAGCATTAGCACAGTGCTCATTTTACAGGTGACAAATTGGATGCATAGGTAGATTAAAAGGTTTTTATGTAGGGAAGTGACTGGGGAATTATTTTTTGGTGTGAATTTAAGTTTCCATGCCACTTGTAGAGCTTGAGACCATGTCCAGACCAATTGATGGATGTGGTCCTTCTCTTTAAATCCTGTTTTCCTGAGGGTCTGAGTCCAGGCTGCAGCCCCTTTTTTCCCCACTGAGGCTACCAGCCTGGAGACATGGAGGGCAACAAGGTAGCCATAGCCTTTGTGCGTAGGTACAAGGTGTTCTGAGGCTGGGCCAAATTTAATTGCACCAGAAAGGTTCATCGGAGGAACACCGGACATCTTCAGCTGAGGTGCTCGCCTTGGGCTTCCTTTTGCAGTCAGCCTAGAGGAAGGTTCATCTGACCTCAACTGACTTTTCATTTAAGGTGAGCTGAGTCCCTGGTAAATGAAGTTTAGGGTGAGTGGCCCAGGTTGAACAACTGCTGTGGAAATGAAATCACCCTTAATAAGGAGTTAATGCACATACTCTGGGTGATTGTGAATAATGGTTCTGGTCTCTTTCCTCATGTGGTCAAGTCCTAAGTGACTTGCCCAGGGCAGTGGTGGAGCTGGGAGACAGGCCAGCTCTCCAAAGTTGCAGATTTAATGCCTGGAAAACATGGTTTGCTTCTAAACACAGAGGCAGAGTTGTTGGAATTTAGAAATTTTGTTCCCCGGGAAATGTCCACATTTGCTTCCTATTTATCATTCAAAATCAGAACAAAACCATAGAATTTTAAAATGTTTGATGGAACAAGAATATAAAAGCCATTCAACCTGACACTGCTGAAACATTTCACCTTGATAATGTCAAAACCAAACAAAACAAAGGCACATGCAACATAAATCCCAGCACAATAAAATATAACATGCATTGAAAATGTTTCGATTAATATTACAATACAAGAGAAAATTAATCAAAACAAGTTGAAACAATATCTCTCTATGTCAGCCAATCATTTTAACATTGCTGAAGTGAAACTGAGGAAATGCAATTTGTTAAAACGTTTCACTGAAAGTTTTTCCTGAAAGTCTATGTATTCTTGTAAATGCATTTTAAGATGGAGAGTGATTTTCCGCAAACATGTTGAGCAGCTCTGAGATGTGTGGTTTTTATTTCTCAGCAAAATAAAGCAACTTCCAATATTTGGCAAGACCTGGAAGTCATCAGGCATTTATACCTACTCAGGGCTGGTAGAAACAATTCCTTAGACCCTTTTTAATGCACATCACAACCCTTCTCTTATTACATGCAAGTGGTGTTTGATTGCTGGATAAATTTCAGAGTGAGCTGTTTTGGTAGCACTGATGGCAACATCTAGAAGGGACGTATCATCCTCAGACCTGGAAACTTCAGCTAACCCCTGTGACATGTTACACATGGTCTTTTCTCCCATCAGAGCTGAGTCACCTGGCAGATTCCTCCTCCCTCATACCATACCAACAAACGAGCTAACTAATTATTACCTCTGGCTTGACCAGAGTCATCCTTTTATTATTTACCATTGCTGACTAATTGTCAGAGTTAGTCATGCTCCAAACAATGGTTGCCTGGTCACACGTGCTGGATGAGTCCCCACCTGGATGAGAGTTGTCTCTCCCATCACCACTGCTGATTAGGACATCCCAATCTGCTTTCAGGGTATTTTAAACCCAAACTAAAAGCAAGTCAGAATAGAAGAGAGGAGGGAAACTTGTGTTCATGGTGGTGTTCCAACATGACGAAGTCACAGTCTTTTTGCAGCTCCCAGCAACAGGGGAAAAAGAGAAAGGCTGCCTCTGTGTGTTAGACCTCCATGCTTAGCTAGGACCTTGCTTACCATTCAGTCTTTCACCTGCCTCAGTTTCCATGATGCCCAGAGCTTACAAAAAGCTTTATCTCCTTTTTCAGAGATAGCCTTATTTCTGTGTTTGGTGAAGAAACTGCTATGTATACCATGGGCGAGATCTGGAGGTGAAAGGCATCTCTCCAATGCACTCGTGGACCAGGCTTCCAGCACTGAGGGCTTCATCACTTCCATCATCTGCAACAGAGAGAGCTGTGTCCTGGTTTGGCGCCAGAAAAGGCAAAATGACTCCTTTTCAGCCTCAGCAAGTGTGCTGTGAGGATCCGCAAGTGCCAGCCTGGGGACGAGTGTGATGAGTCTGCAAATCTCATCAGATGGAGACTGTGGTGCATCGTCAGGTGGCTGGTGCTCACCTGGAGTGATGGGCATGGTCACATCCTCTGAACAAAGAGGGAATAGACTCACACAATATCTACACAAAGCCCATATCCAGACATAGCAAGTACAGAGGGAACAGAAGCTGTGGTCCATGTTTTGCTGTGCTTGCTCCTCTCTCAGGCCACTGGTTTTTACACTGCTTTTCCCACAGTGAGTGTGTACTGGGCAGGTGATTCATGCAGGTGACCACTCAGGACTGTCCCTGCTAAAGCCCTAGCACCAATGAAGCAAAGAGGACTTGGTAGAGTCTCCCACTCCCTTGCAGGGCACAGGGGAGGTTTGTATTTGGGTGAAAGCTGTCCTCTTAGAGCATCCTTGAGTTCTCAGTTCTTGCTCTCCAGAAAGAGCCAGGCTGGACACAGTCTCCAAGGCCACAGTGCCTGGGACCAGAAGGCTTCAAACAGCTAAAGAAGGCCTGGCTGTCTTGTGACAGTTGCCCCATCATTTCAGGGGCTGACCTGTCCTCACAAAAGTCAGTCTTATGGTATGTAAGCCCTACCTTGAATTCCTCCAAGCTCATCCTTTATAAATGCATATCCATAGCACAGCCTGGCAGCAGCAGGGAAAGGAGCGGAGAAGACACCTCATCACTCAGCACTGAGAGCACTGTGGGAAGGGAAATTGGTGAAAGAAGCAGCGTGAGAGAAGCTGGTGTGCAGGAAAAAAACACAGCACTGTGTGCTCCATTCCCATTCTCGGTATGTTCCCCTTTTTCACAGTATCAGCCTTGTTTGTCTATGCTGAGGGACAGAAAGCAGATGGATTTTACCTTGAAGGCTTCTCCTCACCTCTGGAAGCACTCTTTCATCTCTCTCTGCCTCTCCATCCCAGCAACACAGCACCACACAGCAGCATCCTCCCTCACCCTGCCACCATCTCTCCTCCTCCCCTTCCCCCTCTTGCTGTGGCTTGACACAGAGGAACCTGAAAATTCGCTGTGATGTTTGAATCCCAGCCAAAACTGAAAGCGAGACCCCACGACTTGTCTGAAAGCCTAAAAACCATATGGCATTAATTCTGCTTTCCCACAGTTCCTAAAACTGCAATTAAAAGCAGCCCCCACCAAACAGAGCCCCATAACTCAGCTCCGTGATTTATTGGAATAACGAAGCTTTAGGGGAAAGTTGGCGAGGATCAGGAATTCCACGTCCGGGAGCCTGCACATGGCCCGTGCAGAGCTGAGTTTATTTTATTAGCATGCCACCGGTAGAAGAGCAGGATCAGAGGGACTTTCTTTTTAGAAAGCTTATCTTTGGCACCCATTTGGCTTCCAACAATAAACCAGCTCCTGCATCTGCAGGCTGCAGGAGATGCTGTGCGGAAGGAGCAATCAAACGAGAGCTGGCAGGGGATAATCTCTCTCCGTGCTGCAGTCGTCCAGTGGGTGAACAAAGTATCTGCATTTTCCCATCAGTGACAAATAAACGTGGTCTGTGAGATGCCAAAGCCTGCAAATCTCCTCTTGCCCAAGGAGGTGCTTTATTATACTTGCTTCTTGAAACCAAGGCCTTTCAGCGCTTTAGCTGTGAGCAAACATGAAAGCCGAGCTGTGAAGCTCGAGTAAAGTTGTCCTAGCTAAGGATGCAGGTTTCTGCCCGTCTGTCATTTTTCTAATGGCCGTTGTGATGATCCTTTCTAATGGTTAAATGTTGTAGTTAAGTATAGACAGGATCAACTTAATTGCTAGGAGACATTTTCTAATCTTTGTGACCTGACACTTGCACATCACTGTAACTCATGTGATAAAGACAGACTTCAGCTAAAGGGAGTCTCAGAGTAATGCTGGGAAAGAAGTACAGTGAGAAGTACCTTCTTCCTTTAAAAGAGGGTATAGTAGCAAGACCAAACACATCAAACCTCCAACTCCTTTGCAAAACACAGGCTCTGCCTGTTGTCCATCTCTGGTTTCCACCTCCATACTTGCTGATACAGCAGTCTGAAGGAGCACTGGTCTGTCTGATGTTTGCTATCATGCTTGTTGTGATGGTTTTGCTCACCCACGCCACTGAAAAGGCAACCTGAGGTGCCCCCAACCCGACTTCATTTGGTGAACAGGAATATTTCGTATTGCAACCTGTTTCCACACACCAGTTTGCGTAGATGGCTGATAACATTTTTGAAGCAGACTTTCAGGTGCAGGAGAAGATAATATTCACCCCATGCAGACCCTTAAGCTGCAAAGCCCTCAGTCGCCGTGTTGTACAGCTCTTGTGCTGGCAATTAGCAGAGTGGGGTACTCCCTCTACAAAGAGACCATTTGCTGAACACCTGCCTCGATAGAGATCTCCAAACACCACTGCTGATGGGGAATTGTCACTATGCAACTTTATACAGGAGCAGGTGCAGCAGAAAGCTGGCTGCAGTGTCTGGTGACAGGAGACTGAGGTTGTTTGGTTTGCTTTGCTTAGCAAAACAAAAGTGAGACGTAAGTGGAAATAAAAAGCCTTTTTCTAATTGTCTCAGGAATTAAGTTTTAGCTGGGTCTTGGAGCCTTTCAAGCAGAGGAGTGGAAGCAAGAGATCTTCAGGGGCTGAGGATGGAGTTTCTGGAAGGGACCAGCTGACAGGACAGGGTTGAACCTTGGGTTAGATAATGAAGCTTGGTAAGAGTCAGTGAGGATGATATTCACCCAATGTAACTTCAGACATGTCCTCAGCTGAGTTAGTCCCTCAAGGTCCCCTTCATAGTCAGTGGGCAGAAACAGACATGTGCAGGGCATGATTCATCTTGGCTGTTGCAGAGGTCTTCTTTATGCCATGACGAATCACTCCCTATAGCCCATTGACTGCATTGATCCACTAACAGCAAACCGAGCAGAGGGTATCAAGCTTACTACTATTGCTGTCTAAATGGATGCCCAGTGATGCAGGCACCTTTGGATCTGCCTCCTCACTCATCTGCTCTATCCCAGTGTGACAACCAAGCTATGGTCACTATGGTCCCTATGCAGAAATCCAGACACCTTCAGATCCACTAGAGAGCTGTATCTAATAAAGTTGAACCACCTAAACCACCATAGGAATGAACAGAAATGCTGGTGATTGCAATGATATTACAGTATCTCAGATACCTGGTTACCATACCTTGCTCACAACTTGTGAAGAAGAGAAGGCTCCAAGGAGACCTTATTGTGGCCTTTCAGTACATAAAGGAGGCTTGTAAGAAAGATGGGGATAGACTTTTTAGTAGGGTCCATAGCAAGAGGACAAGGAGTAATGTTTTTTTTTTTAAAAAGGGGCAGATGCAGACTATATGCAAGGAAGAAATTTTTTACGATGAGGATGGTGAAACACCAAAACAGGTTGCCCAGAGAGGTGGTAAAAGCAACCTGCTCCAGTTGAAGATGTCCCTGCTCACTGCAGGGGAACCAGACTAGATGACCTTTAAGGGTCCTTTCCAACCCAAACTATTCTATGATTCTATAAAATAAGTCATCAGATTTGGGGAGAGGAAAGTGAGTCACATTGTCAAGGACTGTTGAGCTCTTAAACCTCCTTCATGGTCTTCATTCCAAGGGCTTAAAGAAATTTCCCTTCTGTCTTGATAGTGGAATATCCTAGGACAATATGGACATTTGGACTCTTCGTGTTCTCTTTATTTAAAACATTAGAAATATGACTTTTCATCTTTTTCTCCTAATCTAGAGTCTAATATTGATGGCAGGAGGCAAGTACAGCCTGTTTTGTGTGGAGGAGATGCTGTAGCTTGTTGATGGGTGCTGTGGACTACAGGATTCACTGCAATTTAAGGGACAGACTGGGAGGATTCTAAGATCTAGACCACTTATGTCACATAATACTACGGTGATTGATGCAAGGAAGAAGATGAATAAGGACAGAACAGTTAAAACTGTAGTAGCTCTGAGGTTGACTCATTGGACAATATCAATCTAACTAAGACAAAGCAAGCCAAGATGCTGGCGATATTTGTTCTTCATCCAGATGCAGGTCAGCAGCTGCATGAAAGGTCATGATGTCCTGGTGTTAGTCATAATAGATCTGTCAATGTACAAAGAGGGGACCTGGTCAGTGGGAAGAGGCAAGATCCTGCTACCTCTGTAGGCAGCACTAGTGAAAGGTAACTGAACTTATACACCCAGTTGTGGTGCCTGGACTTTTAAATGAATTTTGAAAACCTGGAAAGAAACCAGAAAAAAAAAAATGAAGTGAGAAGAGGCTCAGATCTTTTGTTTATCAAAGGACAGATGTTATCCAATTTTCTTGATTACTGGCCCCTGTAAATTGTTCCTTAAAGTGCAGATAATGGCAAATTCCAGCCTATTGGCAGCTGATACCCTTTTTCAGCCTCTTCTATGAAAGCCTCAGGTGTAATCACTGTCCTGCCAGGCACCCCAGGGCCATAGGCTGCAAACCACCTCACTAGAGCAGCACCTGTCTCATAGCACTCTTCTGCTGGACAGACAAAACCAAAATGAAGTACAAAGGTCTGGAGAGAGAGAGACATGCAAATGGAAAGTAAGATACAAACAGATGGTGGCAAGGAACACGAGGAGGGCCCTGTTCCTTGACATCTTCAAAAGAGGTTTCAATGTTTTCTGAGATATTGGCTAAGCTAATAGTTTGTGGAGACCTCTGGAAAAAAAAAAAAAATCCCTCTATGGTTCTTAGTCACCTTTACAGACCCTTCTGAAATAGCCTTCTACAACCACCATTACTCATAGACCACAAATGGAAAACCACTAGTTTGGCAAGAAATTGCAGGAGCACAGAGGAGAAGACCGCGATGCTCTCTTCTTCTGACTTCAAGTCTGTATACAAATAATCAAAAAAACATGGCAACAGGATGACAAAACTATGGTATAATATTTCCCAGAATTACCTCAAAAGTCATAAATCAGATCCCTGAATTCTCAGCAGCAGTCCAGCTGAACAGCCAAATTGCCCCAGCATCCAGCATATTTTATTAACCATTATTGCTGCGCATTATTTATTTACAGAGTGCCTTACATGTAGACACTGCTTTACAGGTACATAAAAGACCACCCTGAGGAGCTGGGTTACGTTCAGGCACACAAATATGACATTCATTGCAGCAGCACTACGGGTTAACGATTGTGGTGCTGCTTCGGGTTTCTTGCTTCTTTTTTGGTTTTATTGCACTGAAGTCAAACACATTTTAAACTCTGGACTTCGAGTCAGCCTGTCTGTCTGAGGCACTATGTGGCCATATTATCTTACGATCAGAGTGTCTGATGGGCTTATTTGTTCTGTCAGGATGGCTAAACTCGGGGTTGTGACCTGACACTTGAACTGGCTGGAAATTTCCCACCAAACTTTTTTGTCTTTGATTGCCAGTGGGAGATGATGGCTTAGCAAAACAGGGATTTGGGGGCACACACTGAGCTCCCAACTTGGGTGGAAGGCAGGCTGTGCATTGCTTGTGTGTAGAACTCACTCTCCCCTTTTCCCTATTCTGGGAAACTGGGCAGGGAAGATTTAAAACAAAATACTACATCATGTTTTTTATTTGTTTTATTTCTGCATGAGGGCGAAGAAAACCTCTGATTTATTTTACTTTTACTTTTACTTTTGCTTTGATGGGGGGTTGGACTAGGTGATCTCCAGAAGTCCCTTCCAACCCCTACTATCCTGTGATTCTGTGGTTCTGTGACTTTAATCAGTATTTATCACTGTATCACTGTCTCCCAGGCCATGAGCCTGACCCAGCAACATCCCCAAAGAACCTCTGTGCCCCATGCTGCACAAGATGTGTCAAGCTCCAAGTGAGCAGGGACAACTATGGGCTTTGCTGTTCTTCTCGGCACTGCAGGCTGATGGGTATTAGAGGATAAGTGCTCAGCAACTTCTCCTCCAGCCCACCAACCTTCCATGGACTTTCAGGATCTTCAAGGTCTGCATACCTGGGTTGGGATATGATCTGCTGGCGAGCAAAGCTCATACTTCAACATCTTCCAGCTCTGCCTGCATGCAGCAGGATTTGCATTATAATAAATAGAAGCAAGGTGTTTTACATCCTCATTTTGCAGCATACTGCTTGTTTCATAGGTGTTCAGAGTCACTGCTGTCGCTTGATCCCTTCAAAGGGCTCAAGTTCACATGGTGATGAGAGAGAGCAAAGAAGCTGAGCAATTAGATCAACAGCAGATTTACTGGGGATACTAATGGGATGGTATCTCCCCCTTTTGCACACCCTGATGCAGTTAGTGAGTGGCATTTCTCTCTCCGCACATGATTTCTTCCAACCCCAGATGCTGCTGGGAGGAAAGTCATGGCAAAATCCCCGTCTCAGATAGCAGTGGTTTCTCATCCAGCCAGAGCAAGCCAAGAACATTTCCCACCATCAGCATCAAAGCATCCTTCTCCAGATGTCTGGAGGAAAAACATCATCTGTCTGTCTGATGAGAAGTCCCTGCATCTCTCAGGGATGTAGGAGGGATTGCCTTTGATTTTTTTTTCTTCTAGCATTATTATTCTAGACTTAGAGACAATCCTTTACTTATCCCAGCCATTGCAAAGTACTTCACGTGCCGGTGAAAATCCATGTGAACTATTAATTAATGACTTAATTGTTAATTATTTCAGTACTGGAAAGTATGCTAGACCCTCCCAGTCTGCCCAGGTACACAGCCCTGCCCTGAGGAATTACTGGCTCATTTCTGATGGCATGGAACAAGGTTGCAATGAAGTGGTGAAAACTTTGGGGGAGAAGGAATTTGGGGCACCTGCTCAGGCTTAGCAAGCACCAGTGCCCAGCATGGCATAACAAAGAGATGAAAAATTAACACCAGAACAAGGAAGAGTCTTTGGTGTTTGTATCTCGCAGGAAACATAGCCAAAGATATCTTGAAGAGGAATGTAGAAAAGTCGTGAGACATCATTTCCTGAGATACGAGAAGTGAAAGAAGATATAAAGGAACATTTAGATGGTTAAGACATAAACTTGTAGATGTTCCCTACCTGGGATTAACTTCTTCCTTAGCCAAAATCTTCAGCATGATCATGGGTAAATCACATAAATTGCTCAGTACCTGGGCTGGCTAACTGGGAAACCAAGAGGGCAGTGCCAAGACAAATGAGCCATACTGGGAAGTGCCAGCAACACTCCACATGTGAGCCATGCTGTGACTCGCACAGTCTGCCTTTTCCTCATGAAACTCAATGATCTCCAGTCTTGCCTGGGGCTGGAGAGGCTGCCAAAAATGCAACCCCAGTCATCCCTGGGAGAGCTAGGGAAATGCAAGTGGATCTGGGAGCAGCCTGGAGCCATCACCCAAGAAGTCATTCCAGGCTTTTCTTCTCCAATGCTCTTCATTTTGTGGGATAACTGTTAGTGGTGGTGGTTGACATGTGGTCCTGTGGTGCTGCTGAAGTCACCCTGTACCTGGTCCCCAGATGAAGTTATGGTGGGATGCAAGCCCTGCAGACAAGGCCATCTAGACTTCTGCTAATGAACGCTCTTCCTGGAGCCCTGATTAGCACTGGAGCTAATGATGGGTTATAAAAAGCTGACCAGACTCTGCTGCAGCACTATGAGCATCGGAGGCAACAGGTCTTCCTGGAGGTAGCATCTCCTCACCCTCACAGTCTGTAATTTAATAAGATGGAAGCAAGAATGTCTCTTGCACAAAGCCAAAGAGAGGTGGGCAAAGAGTTAGATCTCAGCATGTCCAAACTCCCTTGCAGCAAGGAACCTCCTCGGGGCTGGCATCCTAAAGAGCCACATCTTTGCAATAAACAAATGGGATGTTGTCGCAGAAGCCTTGCTCCTGTAGACACTTCACTTTCCTGGTGTGAGCAGCCTTTGAGAAATCTAGCAGGATTACAAAATGAAGCCTGCATCTGAGTGAATGAGAAGGTGAGTATTGGCAGCCTCGCTGCTCAGGGCACGGGCATGCATGTGAGTTCAGCTTTTCCAGGACCGCAGTAGGAAAAAGCTGATGTCAGGCCAGGCGTAAGTGATACACATCTTAACAGCAAGGCAGGAAACCTATCTGCGTGTTCCTGCTAACCTTAGAAAGCAAGCACTTGGATTGCTACACAGAGGATTTGTAGCAACAAGGAGAATGCAATTAAATAACAGGGGTGATCTCATTATTGTAATGATGAGGTGTTGTTTAATAAGGAGAATGCAGGACTGGGAGCTGAGAACTGGAGTCCTAATCCTTGCTCTGGCTCCCAGCTCCAGTAGGTCACATAAAGCCAGTGCCTTTCCTTCAATGTGTTTTTATGAAACACAAAGCACCAGGAGACCCTAGTGCTTGCAGAAGCTCTTGCAACAAAGAGAAGAACAACAGTAACAATAAAAATTATCTTGTCCCTTTACCTCCCCTATAAAAACTGGGCTAGCACAATTTTTCCTTTATATGAAGGACAGTGAGGCTCTCTGGCAGATGATGCAGAACTCAGAACCAGGAAGTCACTGATGGAAATGCTAAAGCTTGCTCTAATTCTCAGGCTCCTCCAAATGCAAGCCTGAGTGACCAATTCTAAGACTCTGCTACTGCATTCCTGGGGTAATACAGCCTCAGAGAAATAATTTCCCCTAATAAAGTTGCTTGCATATATATATAAAGTTGCATATACATATATGTATGTGTATGTGTTTAATCAGAAAGGTCAAGATGGTTTCAAAGCCAAATCACAGAACAGGTACAGTCTATTTTAACTGGGAACCTTCCTGTACACTATGTGGATTAAAAGTCAATTCAATCCAAAAGCTGGATCGCTTGGAATCTAGCCAGTCCATCCATTCATCCACACATCCATCCCTTCCTTCCTCCTTTCAGTCAGTGCCAGCATCCTTTATCCTTGGTGCTGATGTTAAGTTTCGTAGGTTGCAAGTCATGTCATAGAATCACAAAATGGTTTGAGTTCGAAGGGACTTAAACTAGTTCCAACCCTGTGCCATGGGCAGGGACACCTCGCACTAGACCAAGTTGCTGAAAGCCTCACGTCTTTTTCTTCCACTCTCATAGTCTGCTTTCAATGTGTTGCCTATTTTGGTTTTTGAAGCTGGGGGCTCTGAGGGCTGATGCAGACCATGCCAGGCAGAGCGACAGTGGGGTCTGCAGTGCTTTGAGCAAGGCTCCACACACCTCTTGAATGCTACTTTGGGTTTTCTTACTCCTTGTCGCTCAGCATGTTATTCAGCACGGCGGCTTTGCCCGGTGTCCAGGCTGAGGTGCCAAGCAGGGCCTAACCAGCACCCAGAATTTGCATCCCCGATGCAAACAGCTTGGCAATTCCCATCAGCCGTGGTGGTGTTTCTGGGTCACCCATGAGACCTCAGTGCCACCCTGCATCCCAGAGGCCTATGTCCAGTATCTCATCCTGCTTGTGCCGCCCCACATGCCTACCCCCATCTCCACACTGAGAAACTTCCTCTCCCACAAGCCAGAATGGAGAAACCTCCCCCCGCGCAGTGTGGGATGATGCTCTCTTTTTCCTTGGCATAAGAAACCTGCAGCATGGAAGGGATTTTTCCCCACAGCCTGACCTGCAAAGTCAACAGCTTTGCTCTCTGATCCCTTCCACAATTACAAAAAGTGAAGACTAGAGCAGCATGTGTAACAGATTTCAGCTCCGTCCCACAGCCTTGCCCCAAAACAAGTCTTTGCCTTTTAATTTTACCACTTGCTTCTGAGCCTTACATGATGCTGCTGGTTTTCCTGGGTTTTTGAAGAAGCCAAACACAGTAGATAAAAACACTGAGCTGCTTCTCAGACATGCACCGTGCACACACAGAGCACTGGGACACATCCATGAGAAACTCTCCTCCAATCAACAAACAGCCCACAAGACAAAATAAACCACCAGAGCATCCCATGTTCAAGACCACATTACGGGAATCCAGTGTTTTGATCTTTTCTGGGGCAGGATTCAAGGCTCCCGAGCTGCCAGCTCTTCGTTTTTTTTTTCCATTGCCTAGATCCTGGAATCTTTGCTTTCATTTTTTTCATTTCTAGCCCTTGCGTTTGGGAAGAAAAGCTTAAAAGCCTTAACATACAAGTTTTCAAACCTTTAAACCAATCTTGCAATCTAGGAGAGGACCAATGACTCATTTTTGAATTTCCAGTGTTAAAGTATCAGTAATGCTGTTAATTGCTCATATTAATATCACCATTCAACAGTGAGTTTAATGAGTATGGTAATGAGCTGCTCACGGTTCACAATCCACAAATCACAACCGTAAGGTCTTTCCTTCAGCCTTATGATGATACCATAAAACTCCTTCAGGGAAGTTGTTAGCAGCTCTCATCTGCATGCATGTAAATGTCAGGTGACATTGTGACTTTTTGATCTCCTGGGTTCTATGTCTTGACCTAAGACTTGGACCAGGCATAACATAAATAAAAGATATTGAGAATATCCCAATGCTACGAAGCCCTAAATGACAACTTCTGCTGGTCCGAGAGCCCAGCAGCTTCAGCAGCATCCATTCTCATCCCTGGAGCTCGCATCCTGAGTGCCCTGAACAGAAAATCTGGTGAAACCATCTGCAGAACATAAGGTTTCTCTGTGTAGCAGCCCAGGCTGGATTTCCCTCTCCTTTCCCTGGGTGTCTGCAGTGCTTCAGAAAGGTTAGATAAGAGCTTAACAATGCCTATGAGGTTTGAAATATTTCAAATGACTAATTTCCGCCATCTTCCCCAGTGGAAAAACAAACTTTAAACCACATTTCTTTACAAATCTTGTCATGAAAAATTCATCCTGTTTTCTGGCTACCTATAAAACCACCAGAATAAAATCGGTGTTTGTCTTATTGCTATTGCTATATGAAGCATAATTGCTTTCTGATAACCTCTTTGAATGGAGGGAAAATGTCTAGTTTTCTTTAGGGAGGTGACAACTCCAGGATTCCCCATTTATGGGATGATCTGGTAAAAACTTTGCAAAAGGGAACCCAGAGAATTTCCCCGTAGTCTTATTTCATTTTTTCCTAAGTGGAAGTGCATGAGTCCCACATTCTCTATTAATCATTTGAGGAACCACAAGAGAAAGAAAAAAAATGTCAACAAGAGTTCCTCTTCCTTCACAAGCTGGCTTGAAGGTGGTTGTGGCTGGAGAGAGGGAAGTGAAAAAAAAAAGGAAAACTGACACAGCAAGGTGGTTTAATAGAAATCCTAAACTGAAAACTTGTTCCTAAAATCTGCCTCAGCCTTGGGGTAAGTGCACCGGCAGACCCTTCATCCAGTGGTGAAACCACAGCATGGGATGTATTGAGTACTGCCCTATTGTTGGAGGTTAAAAACAGTGTGAGATGGGTGCCTCATTGCTCCTCATGGCACAGGAGGCAATCATCCCTCTGTGCACATGTAGAGGGGTGGAGGGGTAGAGGGATGGAGGGATGGAGGGGGAGCTATGTACCCTTGCTCCCAAATGACATCCTAACAGGACACCCACGCCCCATAGTGTTCTGTCCCACTGCTCTCCCTTTGCACCTTTCTCACCCCAAAATTCACATCTCTCAACCCTCCTGTCTTAAAACCTTTCCCATTCTTTATCTTCCCCAGTCTCAATTTGTCCTGACCAAACCCACTCCCCTCAATCACTTGGACTTCACCCTCTTCGCCTGCCAGCTCATTTCCCATTTACCCCACAACCAAAGCAAATGAAAAACCTGCTCGGGCAAGAGGGGAGAGGAAGACATGAAGGTAGGGGAAAAAATCAGACACACGGCAGCCTTATGCCTGCACTTCGAAGAACGCAAAACTCCCCCACTCCAAACGTCAAGGGAAGCGCTGGACACTAATGAAGGTGATCTCCTGCCTCGGATAAAAATGAACCAGGGAGGCAGGAGGAGTGAGCCAGGCTGTTTGTAGAAGGGATGTCCTGCACCCACGGCTTAGATGGGGCACGCTGCACGCTTATTGAAATGTCTGCACTTGAGCGACCTACATACTGAGCAAATGTGATGCTGTGCTGCCGAATCAATACCTGTCAGGTCACATTACCTGTTATTGATGAACATGGTTGTTAATCCCAACATATTGTATTTGCAGAACTTCCTGGTATCCCCAGAGCTGTCTGGGATGACGTTTTCTTGGCTAAAACTTCTTTAAAGGGGAGAAGCTTCATGGAGAAAAGGTCTTTGTGCATGGGGCCAAATATGTAGTTTGTTGCTACTGGCCTGCCCTTGAGGTCTCCTTGTTCTGATAAAAGTAAGTTTTAAGAGATGAGATAACTTAAGATCTGCTTTACAGGCCACAGATCCTGATATAGCTGTGTAATATGAGCACGTAAGTGAGGGAACCAACTGTAAGCATGGTCACCACGGGCTCTCCCTGTAGACCATGCAAGGCAAGAAATCCCTCTGCAGAAGGCTAAACTCAAGGCTCTGAATTGCTGTCTGCAGGAACTTGCAGGAACCTGCAGGAACCTGTCTCTTTCCACAGCCATCATTGCTGACAAGGACACTGGACTCCTTATAGGAGATGCTCACTGCAAGGTGGGATGGATCCAGGCAGAGATGAACTGTGGCATGGGCATGTGGGAGGACTGATGGGTGAGAAGGAAAGGGACAGAGATCAAAGTCATGCTGTTAGTGTGATCTAGTGCTGTGGGCTGTGCTAAGTTGTTTCCTCAGGTCCAAAGGACTTTCCTTCTGCCCTCACATCCTACATGAGGTCCTCTTGTCACTCTCCAGGTAGGATTCAAGCACACAACCCCACATTGCAGCCTTTTCTACCCCAAAGCCCCATTCCTCTTCCCCTCCCTGGCAGGGAGCAGGGCCATCCTTGCAAGCTGCACCATAGCTCAGGGGCTTTGGCATCTGGGCATCATGGCCCAGGAGCTTGCTTTGTAGCTAAGCAAGGTTTGCTGCCAGGCTAATAAAAGCTGCAGTAAAAGTGATTTGACATTGGCTTGAGGTCCTGACTAGAAGGACAGTGTATTTGTGGGCATGGGGTACATTGTCTTCTGTGCCCTGGTGTGGTCCAGCGGATTCTGACGAACTCTGCACTTCCCATGCCCTGGATTTGCCCTTTAACTGGCATCCATGCAGAGTTCTCCTTGACACCAGTGGGAGCTTTGCAGGGTGGGCCTTTATTTTACCTTTATTTTGTAGCAGAGCTGAGTCTTCTTCATGTCCTGATGAGGGAAAGGAGACAGATCCTGCCTGCAGGTGGGTGACTCTTCACCAGCAGTTAAGGCCCTCGCCAGGTTCCTCCTGCAGCTGGCTTGAAAGAGCCCCCAGTCACCATCTGTTCTCAGGAACAAAACTCTTGTGGTTTCAAAACACATGCACTGACATTAAAAAGGCACACAGTGAAAAATCCCACTCGAACAGCTTCATAAACAGAAGTGGCAGCAGCCGCCCTGCTAAACACTCAGGCTGATGAATACTGTTGGGTCTAAATGGATGCCACTGCTTTAACCCAAGTCTTGTTTTGGTTTGGGCAACAGCTCTTCATGTAAAGTTTCTTCATAACAGGACTCATGGGAGTCCCATTGAGAGTGCTGAAGTCAAGGGAAGAGAGCAGGTGATGGTGGAAATCAGATGGTGGGAAGATTTTGGTGACTTGTGGCTAATGTGTTTGTGTATGCAAAAACCAGCCACGACCTGGATGGACTCCAGCTGGTTTGTCCGTGTGTCATGAGCCATGCAGTGTGTCTGCATAAGGAAGTCAGGTTTCATTTGGGTACTAAAGGACCTGTGCTTCTAGCACAGGAAGAGCTGGATTTAATCTCTCTGGCTGCTGTAAAGTGCCCAACACGTGTGGCTAGGGTGCCTCAGATTAACCAGATCCACTTTCTATGGAGAAGCTGAAGGGAAGCACTCACTGAAATACTCCCGTTGAAATACTCCCAGTCCTTGCTGAGCTTTCTGCTTGGGGCTCTGGTCCAGAGCAGCTGTGTGCCAAGGACCTCTGACTGCTACAGGGCATCATGATTTTGCTTGTGAGCCCTCAAAAAGTCCGTTAGCTGGGCTATATATTTAGCTAGGGCCCATAAATCCATTAAGCTGCTGCTTTGCATGTCAACCACTGCCAGGTCAGAGGAGCAGAGCCCAAAGCGGTGGCCACGGGCAATGGTGAAGCTGGGCTGAGGCTGTGCAAGGAGCCACCAACGTGTGATAGGTCTGAGTTCAGAGAGGGGAATCAAAGCAATCCCTTTAGCTCGCTTTTCTGCTTTGATTCATTTGTTCTGAGCAGCACAGATGGAGAAGGAACAAGGGACAGTCATTTGGGCTCTAGAGAAAGCTCAGATGTTCATCCCTCTGCTCATCTGATCCTTCTGTCCAGAAGTTGTGCCAGCAGTGCCAGAAGGAGTCATACTAAGGGCTCCTATGTGCTCAATACTGCTTCATCCATCACCAAGTAGGGGGAATGCAAAAGCTTTCTGTAACTATGTGATGCTAAAATCACCAAAGGGAAGGTGGGATGGGGTTAGAGCAGTTCCAGGGGAGCTCTCTGTTGTAAGAGGGGAATTTAAAGGAAGGAAATTAATTAGAAACTCAAAGAAATCTTCCAAATGGCAAAAGCCACTAGAACGATCTCTGTTGCACCATGAGAAGGCTTTCCCTTCCTCCACATCTCCAAAAGCATTAGGATGTGTGAATGTGCCTGTGTGTGTGGGAAACACATTGCACACTTGTCCTCCAGCGTTTCCCTTTTCATATTTAAATGGGCACAGATCCAGTTTTTAAGGTCTGAACAAAACCTAGATCATGATGCTGATGTGATACCTGAGTTAGGATAGAGCCAAGTGAACTCCTGTCCCTCTGCCAGGTCTCTCCTCTGTCCTTCTGGCCATGGGATGGGGCTGACTGCTCCCCCCTAAAGCAGAGGCAGCTTGGAGTGGGCACTGCCAGACAGTGACAGCCACATCTGGAGGACACTGTGGTGAGAAGCCAAGTCTGATCTGGGCGATCAGGAGCTTTCTCTGCAGCTGTGATGGGAGGAGTTTAGAGGAAATCACCATTTCATTCTGGCTGTGTACTAAAATGATTCAGGTTCTTCATTAAAAATCCTGCCAAGTACATGCTACTGACAGATGAAGAGGTAAAATGCAACAGTCAGCTCCTCTTGACCTCTGGAGAAATTCCGGTTCTATGTTGCTGCTGCAGGTTGGGTTTTGTCTTTACAGGCAGACCCTTTCTGTTTCGGATGGGGCTCATCCAAGTACATGCAGCTGTGGGTCACTTCAGGTCTACAGCTGCACTTTGCCTCTGAAGACTATCTCTAGCTGGAATAATTTCTATTGTGGGGTCTGGGGAGAAAAAAACCAGTGCTGGGGACATGAATAGAGGAGTATAGTTACTCAGGGGCTGTTTTAACTTGTGGAAGGTCTGAAAATCCTTGGAGGAGAAGCAGTTTGACAAAGTTAAACTGGGTGAGGATGTCATCTCAAGAAGGGAAAGCCAGCTCATCGGATTTCTCCAGGGAAATACCCAGTGCCCTCAGAAAAAAAAATCCTCACCAAATTCCCTTTGGTTATTCCTGGGGGACAAGTCACTTTAACCCCGGGGCCCGAAGACTTTCTGGGATGATGTTAACCCTGGGGTGACTCATAGGCAGACCTTGAAGCGGGTGGATATTATTCTTGGCACCTACCAGCAACCCTCAGTATGATTTTAAATTATATCTGGCTCCAGGATTTATTACTAAAGGATTTTTGGGAAGGGAAGAGGTTTTGGTTATTGATGTTTTTCCTGAATTGTCCCTCTGACTACAGTCCAGGTGACATCCCAGCCAGGCATGGTACTCTCCTGTCTGCAAAATGACAAGTGCATTTGCAGGGCGCTTCTTCCAGTGTCCCTCTGTCCAAGGTGTCCTTCTGTCCCTCTCCAATGATCCAAGGGAAGCTGAGATCCATGTGCCTGTCACTGCCTGTGTTAGCTTCGTCCCCGGGCAGGAGAGGAGCCTGGGCTTTCATTCTTGCCTGCCTCACATTGAGTGGCACAACTCAGGTGTGCTTATACTTTCTGTGTATATGCACTTTTATCTATCTATCTATCTATCTATCTATCTATTTATATAGATATTTACATCTATCTACCTATCTATAAAGCATACTTAACAATATTCCAATAAGTACACTGACTGGTAGCTAGAGACTACATGCCACACATACTGCTCTATAGACTAAGCCTTAATACACATCACATACATATCTATTTACATAAGGTGAATTCAGAGGAGAAGGGAGAGAGAGAGGAAACTTTGGTCATGAGATGGACAAAATCCAGTCAAAAGCTGAAAGGAGCCAGGAAAAGCAAAGAACAAGCCTGTTCAAACCTTCCTCTTCCATTGCCCTGCTTGTTAAACCTTTCATTTTAAGTCTTGCCTTCATGCACAGCACAGCACTTAAAAAAAATGCTTCTGTGAGTTAGGATGAAGACTCAAAATTTCCTTTGATGGTTACAGGAGCTGGCAGAGGAGAAAAAGCCTTTTAGAGAAGCTGGGGTGGAGGTATCTGGGTTGCGAGGGAGTATGTCCATGCATCTGCAGATGCTGGATGAGGCTGTGGAAGTGCCGGCTTAGGTCAGTTGAGGTCACTTCAGCTTTGATCAGAGCCTCCAACTTGCAGCTGAGCTCCAGAAGCCAAAGGCACAAGTGCTTCTCTCCTAGAGGTGCTCAGAAGATATGTCTCAGTTGGAGCTGGACCCAGGGAGCAAACATCCATGTGAGCATTTTTCCTTGTGGCTCTGAAACAAAAGGAGAAAGCAAAACAGCCCAGGCTGAAGGACACTACAGAGCCTTGCCTTGGGTCAAGAATGAAAAGAGGTCTTGCCCACATGGAAGATGTTACCCAAATAATGTGACAGAACGTATGAGAAGACAAAAGTCACTGTATTTTGCCCTCCAGAACATTTTACTCCACTGGGCGGTAACTGAAGACTTGTTGAAGGCTGTGTCAGGTCTCTGCTCTGCCACGAACCATCTGTGTGAATGCCATGAAGGTCTTTATTTAGTTCTACCAGGCTTGGATGTCCCTGTCTGTAAATCAGAAAAGAAATAGCACATCTCCATGCCACGAGGCTGTTATGAAGATAGAAGGGTTAAAGGGCAGGTTGTCTTAAAAAGGGCTTTATAAAGTGCTGTGGAAATGTGCAAAGCAAACGGATTCCTCTCCCAGGACCTCATCCAAGTCTGGGTTTTCCAACTGGTACATCTCAAATTCAGGCTGAACCTTTCTCTCTCGAGGTTGTGGGTGGTGGAGATTTGGGCTGCTGTAGGTGACAACTCCCCAGCCCAGGGTTGAGCCTCTGCAAGATGGTGCTCAGTGGGCAGAGGAGGTGGCAGTCCCAAAGTTCTCAAGGTGCCTCCTGGATAGGCAGCAGCAGTGAGACAAACCCATCACCTTTGCCTTTGGGAATCTCATGGCCAAAGCTGGGCAATTTTGTGTCCTGCCCTGTCATGGGCAGGCTATACTACCCTAAAAGATCTGTTCACCTACCTCAGCCTTTGTGGGGTGAAAGAAGGCAACCTCAAGGAATTGTTAATTTCCTGCATTTCTCTCTCTTTTAGATGAATCACAAGGATGCTCTGGATTTCAGACCCTGTAGGCTTCTGGGATTCTTATTAAGGGGTTTGGAGGGAGAGCTGCCTCTCATTAACAAGGCTGTTTATATAAAAATAGGAGCATTGGGTCTGATTCCTCAAGCTGGGAGCTGCTTGAGGAATAGCCAAATGCCCTCAGCTCCCATCAGGGCACTCAGTCAGTAGGGTTGAGCCCTCCAAGCTCCTTGCAACTCTGTACAGACATTTTGGGTAGGGAAGTGGGACACTCTATGGGAAAGAAGCAACGGGGCAATTGTAAGAGGCAGGAGGTAATGAGCCATGTTGGGAAGCAGCCAAGAAAACAGAAATAGCATATGGAAAAGGCTCTTTGAGTGCAATGGATGTTGCTGATTCGTAGGAATAATCAGCAACACCTCTTTACATGCTGCATTTTTTAGCAGAAATTGAGAATAAAACATCCTCTCTGCTGAGGCAGCAGAGTCCATGTTTCCTTTCCTTCACAGACAGCTTCCATCGGTGTTACAGGTATATTGCATGACATTGTCCCACTTCCTTTGCTTGGGATAAATGCCACAATCCCCTTTTTCAACAGTGGGGAAACTGAGGAACAGGCAGTTCAACTACCTTGCCCTTGGCCATAGCCCTTGTCAGTGGCAGAGCTGAGACAAAGGCTCAGGAGCTACATGTACTGCTGCAGCTTTATTCCTGCGCTGTGTCAGAAAATATTATCTCTCACTTTGATGCATCCAGATTTTCGTGACATAAATTGCTGAAATCGCTGAGAGAGGCATTTGTTTCAAAGTTCAGCACACTATACGTAGGGAGAGAGGAGTTGAGTAACTGGAAAAATCAACTTGGAGTTGCATCACTGGGAGCCAGAATGTTTGTTTAGTCCTTTGTGAGATGAAGCAAGCTCCAGTTTGGCCTCATCCAGGCATGATTAGTCAAGCGATAAGGAAAGGTTTAGGCCCCTGATACTGAGCAATTTGAGTCATGGATATATTTTTTAAAGGAGTAGTGGGGGGCAGCAAGTAATAATCTCTTCCCCATCTGACCTAGTAGACAGTCACGTTGGCTCTAAGACACAGCTTTCAAAATGACCAGTCCCTCCCATGAGCTCTATTGCTCCATTTTCCCCAATACCCATCCTTCCCCAACCTATGAATGAAATAAATTATAAACGGAGGGACTTTGCAATAAAATCCCAGCCCAATAAGATCAAAGGCACCTTTTATCTCCCGTTTTCTTTGGGGTCCAAAACTCACAGGAGCACAGCTGCTGGCCTGAGGTTGCAGCTGTATTGTTCCCAGATGATAAAACAGTCACGGCTTCAAGGTCTTCTGTGTTAACATAAGCAAAGACCCTCACCTCCTTCCAGCTCAAGCAAAACTGTTCACTATACTGTCCATACACTGTCTCTGTCTCCTGTTCTAGCATGGGATGATGCAGGAGATCAAAACAAAGAAATTCTTCAAGACTGAAGAATTTTGCGTGCTGTCTCACAGTGACAGCTGACCTTGCTGGTATTTCTGACTTCATTTCATATCTCACATTGTGTCACCTAATGCATTCTGCACCAGCCAGGGCAAATCTTGGTTGGCCTTTAAATCACTTTTGCCCTTAAAAGACCTGCAGTGTAAATGGCAGAGTGAAAATCCTGCTGCGAGGTCTGAAGTTTTAGGGGCTTTGCTTCAAAAGTTGAGATTTTGTTGGTGTTTAAGAATGTAGCTTCTTACCCACCCTGTATCTAGCCCAAGCCTCGCTCAGGTTTGCCAGAGATTTCATCTTGATGTATTTAGAGGAAAACAGTCACAATGAGCAAAGCCTGAGCTCTCCTAGTCAAAAACCTACAGGACTGGGGTTTAAATTAATCTCAGAAAAAAACACAGCAAAAGGGTTACCACCTGTCATCTCTATGGGAATAAAAACCAGAAGGGACAGAGTTTTAGCTTCCAGGATTAATCACAAGTGAGAAGTGCTGCTCAAGACTGTTTAACCTTTTTTCAGCCTGAAGCCTTGGCTGGGGAAATCAGTGGACTTGGCAGCGCTGCTGAAACCACACTCAGAAGAAAGAGTCCAGCCACGCTCAGAAGAAAGAGTCCAAGAAGAAAAGCAATTAAAAACCAAATGGTCCTGTGCATGGCTGCTGGAGGCAGCTTTCCTCTGGCTCTGTGCATCATGGCTGAGCTGTAACATCAGTTCCCACCCTCCTGCCCTTACACCTCTCCCAAATCCTCACCAACTTCATCACCCCAGCTGCTCTGTCTGCCCTGGGGAGGGCCAATGATTGCACAGGCTCCATGTCCCAAGGAAATTACGATAAAAAGTATTCAAGTCTCAGAGAAAGTCTGAGATTTAAGAAAGTGCGGATCAAATGGGCCAAAACCACAATTACTTTGAACCGTTTCAGACATTTATCATAGAATCATAGAATCATAGAATGGTTTGGAAGGGACCTTAAAGATCACCTCGTTCCACCCCCCCACTGCCATGGGCAGGGACACCTCCCACTAGACCAGGTTGCTCAAAGCCCCATCCAACCTGGTCTTAAACACATCCAGTGTTGAGGCATCTACAACCTTCCTGGGCAACCTCTTCCCATGTTTCTATACCCTCAGAGTGAAGAACTTCTTCCTTACATGTAGTCTAAATCTCTCCTCCTCCAGTTAAATTTCTACCATTGCATTTTCCTGCTCTGAACTCTGGCTTTAGAGACATGAGTTTTCCTCCTTGTCTCAGGTCTGGACACCAGGTTTTCAGTTTCAGTGTGGCTGTATGATGAAACTGCTACCAGATATCCAACCGTTGTCCTGGGCTAGCAAGTGGACATTCATTTGAAACAAGGCCAGTTGCTGGCCCTCCCTAAAGATACATCCTCTGTTTGGGAGCTCACATTAAGAGGAGGCTCGGAAGATGCTAAAGCAATGAAACTTTGGGTTCTTGACTCTGATGTAAGCAAAACCAGCTCATTTTATCTTTCTCAGCTTCCTAGCACTTGTTTAAATATGCACGTTTCAGATGGGGAAGGGAAATGTCTCACCTTCCTGGAAAAACTGTTGCGCTGACTTCCTCCTCCTTCCTTGCATCGCTGAGGTTTCTCAGCAGCAGCGTCCTCCCATGACAGGGCAAAGACGTGTGTGGCTCTGGTCACTTTGCTCTCAGCAAAAACCAGGGTTTTGTGGACTGATGAGGGTTGATGTGGCTTTGAGGTTTTTTCCTCTTAGGTACAGGCACTTTTTTCTTGTGCAGCACCTTGCATGGTGGCCGTCAGTGAAGAGAGCTGACCTTCATTAACCTCATAAAAAATAAAAAAGAAATGTGAATTCAAAGAGCAATAAACATTGCAGTGAACTCACTCCAGGCTTTCTGAGGCAGTTGTCTTGCCCTTAGCTGTGCCATCACTCACTGCCTAAGGGAAGGCTGCAGGGACGCAAGGTGACATTACATCTCCTTGCTGGCTGTGCAGCACCCATGAGTCCCTCCTGCAGCTCCCTGCTTGCAGAAGCATTGCCTCCATCTCAGCTCTTGGGGCACGTGAGGCACCTCCAGGCTCTGCTTGCTCCCAAAACTCACCTTCCAGGTGAAAGGATGTGCTCCAGGCAACTCAAAAAAATCTCTTTATTTCTAAATTAATGAATTAATTCAATCAATTAAGCACAAATATTACCCTCCACGCAGTGAGTGGAACCAGCCCCATGTGAGTGGAGATCATTCAGTCAGGACAAAGGATTTTTTATGAAAAGGAAGCTGTGGGTATGATTTGTTTCTCCTCTTGACCTTGGGAGACCTTTACCTACATTTATTTCTGAGACCTGAATTAGCACCATAATAACACAGGGCTGGAAAGTTATACTTAAACCTCCCAGCTATTTCTGGGTTATAGAGGCTCTTTCTTTTTTTCAGTCTAACCTAGTTTTCCAGTGGAACATTCCCAGCCTCTACAAAGAGACATCCCAGTTTTCCTCCCTATATAATTATATAAAGTCTGGCCCATATTCATGCCCTTTTTGCTCAGTCGCCTTTAATGTCAGCGAGGGATGCAGCTCCCTTTTGAGAGGTAAAGAGCAAGAGGAAAGATTGACACTGCACTCCTGCTCCTGCCCTGAAAATGGGCTGGATAAAAGTCCTCAGCATAGTCTGTGAAGACTCTTATTAGTGTGTGGTTGGCCGTGATTCACCTGCCAAAGACAAACTATGTCCCACCACCATGAGGGTCCCATGGCTGTAAATGTGAAAGAACCATCACTGCTCCATGGAATGGGGCGAAGATCTGGAGAAGACCTTTGAGAGAAAGAGTGGTGTCATCATGGCACAGGATGGGCTTTTCTATCCACTGCACAGACAAGGACGGGGCTGATGAGTAAACTTTAAAAATCTCAGCAAGGCTGTGGTGATTTGTTTCCTAACTTTGCAGGCTGAATGACTTCGGAAAAAAAAAATTAAAAAAATTTTAAAAGGGAGGAGTTCTGCATTGTTGTATCTTGTAGGGCAGAGAGCAAACCCAGGGTGCTCAAGGCTGCAGTCCTCCAAGAAATGTTAAAAATTGCAGGTCTTAAAACACAGTTCAATTCCTTTTTAATCTTGTAGGTGTCACCAAATAAATATTTACAGGGGTTTGGGTTTTTTTGCTTGTTTGTTTTTTTTGTTGTTGATGTTTTACAGGGAGATGAAGAAAAATACAGGCTAGGGAATATTCATCCACCACAACAACATATTATACCATTCCAAGGAGATTTGCATTTTCTGGACACACACGAACTTCTCTGAGGGAGAAATCCCAGGGGAGGAATTGGGCAGACCTCTGCATCAGTTATTTCCAGCTTTGGTCTCTATTTCTCTAGAGCACCAGTGTCAGGAGAAAAGCAGATTCAAGCCACTGGCTTTTCCAGCCTCAGCCAGATCTTTCTGCTGCTTTCAAGGGGCTTTGAGTCAGGCCCTACTTTACCACATCAGCAGAACTGAAGTTTGACAGATCCGATGCCTCATGCAATCAGAAAATAACTGTGGAGCTAATGATGACTAAGAAAGGCTGACTGGCCCCTTGCCTTGCCGCGCAGGAGCAAGAAACCCCAAGCTCTGTGCTGGGCAGATGGGAAGAGATGGGCACATTTGCATGATCAGAGTGGCTTTTTATTTTGTCAGGCTTTTTCTGCATGATCTTGAACTGTCACCTCCAGCAAGGAGGACCACAACCATGCAGTAGACGGAGGGGAGTGGACTTGTTTTGCCATGGTGCTGACTCTGCTTTGCAAGGAAGTCTTGTCTGGCTCCACAGTCTCCTGAGTCATTTTATTTCAGTGTCATGAGAGACAATAAAAGAGGACCCAAACCGCAGTTGTAGCGCTGAACCCAGCGCTCTCTCCAGAAACACTGGGCTCTACTCACCCTTGGCTTGGGGCCCAGGAAGTCTGGACACTTCTGTCCTGGGTTGAAACATCCCTCCTTTTCCTAACTTGTTACTGGCAGCCTCCAAAAACTGAGAAACCATGAGGCAAAATAATGGACAAATTCTTCCAACTAGCTGTTTTTCATTCAAAAAAAAAAATCAAAAATGGAAAAAAAGAAGATGGGATTGCATGGTGGTTTGCATCTTCTGGTTGCTACCCACAGCTGGTGAGCATACATCTTGCCTTGCATGGGAATCCCAGTCTGATGCCAGCTCACCTGAGATCAAAATATACAAGTGGAGAATGTGAAGCCTGCTTAAGGATGGAGGAGATGGGTGAGGAACACCCTTTCCTGCAAGGGAACACACCAGACTATTTTGGACCAGTTTGCTATATTGCACAGTTCCCTCTACAGGTCGCAGCAAGAAACACTGGGGACCCTGGGGACGACTGATGTGGTGGGAAAGAAACGCAAATAAAGGCAATAAAAAGTTAGTGTCTGGCTGAGGAAGGGGCTTTGATTCTGGCTGGGATGAGGTTTGCTCGGCTGGTTTTCAGATTGACTTGAAGAAATCCCTACTGAAGCTTTAGTTTTGGTTTTAAGATTATAATACCCTTGTTTTTTATAGATCAGACTGGATGCTGACTGAGGCATGGTGAACTTACACCTCAAGTGCTACCATAACATAGAAAATCATTATTATGATCAGCACTAATAATAATAGGAATAATAATAATAATAGGATTGGTCTTCACTATGGGACAATTAATGGGTGGCAATCAGTTGAATCCCTTTGCACGCATTTCCCTCCTGCAGGCAGACTCACACTCTTGCGAGGAATTTGAAGGATGCACCAGCAAAAGACCTGAGAAAACAAGACATCATCACAGAGGTGTGAAACTTTCCACCCAGTGCTTGGAAGGGTGCTTATGTTGCCACCTCCCTGGCCACCTCAAACTTCAGCAGAGGTTGTAAACTTGACTGATGATAGCAGCTGGCAAAATTCAGCCCACCCAAGAAAAAGAGACACCTTTGCAAACAGAGAGGTCAACATGAGGCAGGCATCTGGTTCTCCACGGGCATCTAACTCTCCTTGGCCTCACTTGAAAATCCCAGCCTTGGTGGGCGGCAAACAGCCAAGGCTACTTGTAGCACCGGCTTCAACCAAACCTTATCATGGATGAACAAAGAAGGTCATGTTTCATCTGACACCAAGGCATATATTGTATTTTTAGCTTCGGTAAGTTGATTAATGGACTTAACCAACATAGCACAGTCATTGGTTTGCATGCGGTTTGCTTCCAGCCAAGCTATAAGACAAGGGACACCCCTCCTTCAGCCCAATGGTCAGTGTCCTTCAGTGGAGCTTACCTTGCAGAGCACATAGTTCTCAGGGTGACAAGTCCTCTCTTAGAGCTTTAGGGGTCTTCAGCATAATCAGAAATGTTTTCTTTCCCCTCCCTCAATGAAAAATTAGACTTAATCATGCTTTGTCTGAAAGCAGATGGAAACAACAACAACAAATTATCCCAGAAAACATCCCAACATCAGCAAGCAGGAATTGGTGGTACTGCAGCATGAAATATCTGACTTCCCAAGTGTTTAGGCAAGTGAACAGACACTTGGTCAAAGAAGCAATCATCCCTTGAAAAAGAGGGTCAGTAGAAGGTGTTTTTGGAGTACTCTTTTCCACCTATCTGTCCCCCAGCTTTATAATCTGGGCTGCTTCCTAGCGTACACAGGGGTCAGCTCACAGGGAGGTTAAGGGAGGGGAGGCCTGTCGCCTTTCTCAGCTCTCCTTGTGCTGTGGTTGCTGTTAGTCATAGAGCAAAGCACCATCTCCTTGATTCTCCCTCCATCTCAGACCTGGGCCTGGATACTGGCTTTTTGTAGGTGAATACCCCATCACTTGCATGACATGTAGGGTCTGCTTAGGGAAAGGTCTAGCACATAAAAAATATCTCATCCATTGAGTTATCATCCAACAAACACCACTTTAGAGATGTCCAATGCCGAGTCTGTGTTCAGAACAGCATGTTCAAGAGGCACTGCTGCACTCCTATCACCCATAAATTTATCTACGCTGAGGTCCAGCTGTACTCTGTAACCTCTACGACAGCTGGCACTGAGTTGCACAGGTCAGTTATTTTTCTTGTGTGCAAAATCCAGCCTGGTCCTTATCTGCACTTTGCTAAACCGCCTCCTAGTCATAAAACTCTGGCAGCGACCAGCTGAGTGCTCGTGGCAGTGTTTGGAGCCAGCTCGCCTACTACAAAGGGCTCGTCTTTCTGCAAGAATGACCACAGTCTGTTTAGAGAAGCGCTATGAATTTACACCACAAATAATTACAGTGATACTATAACTTTGAAAAGAAATCCATGAGGTGTATTTTGCGATGGCATTTCTTTGATTTTTCTTAATTGCCTTTGACTCACCAATGCAGACTCCAAATTAACGAGCTCTTGTGGTACCACGGAGCCTGGATTATAAACTCAGACAGCAACCGAAACAGTCATGATAATGAGCCACACGACGGTGATGCTTTTCCCCCTTGGATCTCCCTTTTCTTCCCACCTCCCTCCTGACTTGCAGCAAGAGCAAGGCTGTCTGCTTGCCTTGCTGTGATGGATTTCAATTCCCTGGACCATCCTTAGTATTTGTTTTCAAAAGACTAATGTTTTGGAGGAATTATTAAAGGAGTAAACTGGGCTGGCTCCTGCTTGCTGTCTCTTGCCTTGCACTTTGATGGCAGGCTTTTTTTAGCAGGGATCGTCCCCTGTGTGTGTTTGTATTACTCCTGGCACGCTGCAGCCCTTGCCTAGGATGGGCCATACGCAATTAAACGCAATCAATAATGCCTATCCTGAACTTTAAAACATACTTTCTTCTTGCAGAGCAGGACAGCACTATACACACTGATAATCCCTCACAGCTGTTGCACAGCCTTTCTTTTATTTCTTTCTTTTTTTCTTTTTTTTTTTCTTCTCTGAAGCTGGACAACACTCCACATTTCCTGAGAGCAAAGCTGGGCTATGGCAAGGTGACAGGTTCTGCAAGCAGTCAAGGAGCAGCCCTGAGGTCTCAAGTCCTGCATCTCCCACCACGGCTGGAAGCCTCAGCTGATGGTGGTGTGGAAAGCTGTGTTTTTTGCAAACCACTTTTTTCCTCCTGAGTGGCAAAGAGGATTCAGTGACACCTCTCAGAGGAGACCTCTGCTCAGGGCTTCTTGGGGAATGGAGCTGAGGAAGCTCGTGTGTCCCCTGTGAACCTCTGGGCTGGTGTCTTAATTTCTGCACCAAGGCACCTCCTTTTTTTTTTCTCAGGACTCTACAGCACCTAGCACAGGCCTGGTTTGCAGCCAGCGGTCTGGCATGCAACGGGCATAAAATAGCAATTCCTGGAGCCCTCTTTCCAATTGCTTTCCCTGGAAGTTAGCCTGGCTGCCAGGACCTTTCTTATCTTGGATGAGCACTGCATTTCAGATGAGCTTGTCATCCTGGTCCTCAAAGCTTCTAAACTCTGCCTTGTTTGAAGGAAAACTGGAGTCATATTGTACGCAAAGGGAAACACCGTGTGTTTGGTTTTCTTTGTTGTCTGAACCCTGTAAACAGGTTCCAGACACAAATAATTGTTTGTAAGTCACGTTCATCTATCTCAGAGGAACCGTTTCTGTTCTGCAACCTTTTGCTGATGCAGCAAAATAAGAAAAACAGCCTGAAGGGGAGAAGCAAACATCCCAGGCTCCTCTTCCTAACCCAGAGAAAGCTCTGAGTGAGAACAGCTGCGCAGCAGAAGTCTCTCCAAACAAGAGTGGTTTAAATTAGTAGGATTCTGGCTAATTAAAAGACTATAAAGACATAATTAAAAGAACTGAGACCAAGCTATATTAAATTAGTCCACCAGCCGCCTTTCGAGCCATTGCAGAAGGGTGCAGATGGTTCCTTGCACCTCACGAGTTCAAAGCACCTCTGTGCCCTGAATGCACCAGCCAGAGTGAGAGAGCTGGTGATGGGGTGGACCTGCTGGGGAGGGCTCAGGAAGGGTCTGCCATGGTCAGGACATCCCCAAGGCAAACCCCCCCAGCCAATGTGGAGAGAAAGGAGATTTGACCTGGGACAAGGCCAGTCTCCCAGGAAAGTGACAAACAGAGAGGTGGTTCTTCCCTCACACATCACTGCTTTCCCCTTGTGCTCCTGCAAGGATGGGAGTTGTGGTGGGGGTAAATCCTCAATTAAAGCTCCCTGCTGCTCGCAAATGAGCTCTGAGGCACTGCCAGCCCAGGGGCCCATCCAGGGCTCTGTGATGCTTCAAGGATGGCTGCAAAGACAGCAGCATCCCGGTGAGAGTGATGGGGAGTCCAGGAAAAGGGCGCTGTGAGGGGAGAAAGAAGGGGGAGGGAGAAGAGAGGAAAAACAGAGGAGCAGTGAGAGAGAAAGCAGAGAGAGACACACAAAGGAGAAGAAAAGGAGAGAAAGTGAGAAGGAGGGGCGAGAGAGAGAGAAAGAGAAAGAAAAGGAGGCCTACAAGAAGGCTGGGGAGGGACATTTGCAAAGGCCTATAGCGATAGGACAAGGGGCAGTGGGTTCAAACTGGAAGAGGGGAGATTTAGATTGGAAATTAGAAGGAAATTCTTCACTCTGAGGGTGGTGAGTCACTGGAACAGGTTGCCCAGGGATGCTGTGGATGCTCCATCCCTGGAGGTGTTCAAGGCCAGGTTGGATGGGGCCTTGAGGAACTTGGTCTAGTGGGAGGTGTCCCTGCCTATAGCAGGGGGTTGGAACTAGATGATCTTTGAGGTCCCTTCCAACCCAAACCATTCTATGATTCTATGAAATGAAAGGAAGAGAAAAGAAAGGAAGAAAATTAAAAAACAAAGAGTAAAAGGAAAAGAAAGAAAGAAAGGAAAAGAGAGAGAAATAAATTGAAAGAGAAAGATAAAAATAGAAAGATAAATAGAAGGACAGCAAGAGGGAAAGAGAAAGACAGGAAGAAAAAGAAAGAGAGAGAAAGAAAAGTAGATAAATTGAGAGAAAGAGGGAAGGAAAGAAATAGCAAAGGGGGCATGGACGCTGCCAGCTGTGCAGATACGGCAGTACCACTCCTCCACAGCTGTGCTTTCCATGTCCACCCCGCTGAGCTGCAGCCCTGCATGACACATGGAGGGCCCCAGGTGCATGAGGACCATCTGCCCCATGAACAGACCCTTTGGGCCAAGGGATGCTTGCTAGAGTCACCAACATTCCCTTGCATGCAGAGAAAGAGGCTCAGGTGAGGTTGGGCAACAGAGGATCCATTTGGGTCCACCTGCAAAAGGCCTGGCCACAAGATTTGTTGCACCCAGATGAGGACAATCTGCAGGACACGAGAATACTAAAACTTCCTTTTGGTGGCAAAAATACTGCTATGTGATGGCAGATGTGGACAGAGCTGACTTACAGCACTTGCTCACAGCTGCTGAAGAGGCTCTCGATAGCTGCAGCTGCTCACACACCCGGTTTTGCCGGCTAATGGCAAGTTCAAAAGTTCCAAATGCTTCCTTTCATTGTGCCGTGGAAGCCGTAAGTTGGGAGATTTTCCACAAACTGAGAATTCTAAAAATGCTCTTTGGACACAGAAGAAGTGCTTGTTGATTTTGAGTACTGTTTGGAAAAAAATCCCTTTAAGAAATCCAGAAGAAAAATTATATCATGAAGTGGAAAGCTGAGCTGAGCTGAAAAATTTAAAGTGCTTCTTTGAATAAAAGTTAGAATCAGGCTGGTTTGAGTTTGGGGCATGCTTCTTCCAGGCAAAAAATGTAATTCCATAGCAGTTTGGCTGTTTTGCTTCAGTAAATAACTTTTTTAAAAAAGGAAAAAAAATAGAAATAAAATTTAAAAAAGAAGAAAAGCAAAATAAAAGAGGTTGGACAAAATATGCACAGAATGCAGAATAGCTGAGAGAAGTATTTTCTTGTCTCACATCTCTCTGTGTCCCTGCTGAAGGCTGAATGACAGACTGGGCAAACCAAATTTACATAACTTTGTGCCACAGCCACCAAAACTGGGATGCCACTGGCATAAGCTTGCCCCACACCCGGATGGATGTGTGGGCTCCTCTCCCTCAAGCTGCTGCATGGTGCGCTTATTAAGAGAAATTGTTGTTTTTAAGGAGAAAAGCTTCCTCCTCCCACAGTACACCATAAAAGTGAATGATCAGTAATTCGGGCGCTGTTGTGGCTATAAACCATTGTGCTATAAGTCATGCTAGTATCAGCCCTGACACGGAGAGCAGGTGATGAGCAGCTTGTGCTATTCAGTTAATAGGAAAAGAGAAAACGCTTGCACAGCCCAAAAGGAGAGTTTGTGCAAAATGAAGGGTTTCTCTACTCCTTTCTTCAGGAAATGCAACTTCTGTGCATTCTCTATGGCTGGCTGCCTCTGAATCAAGTCTGAGCCCATCCATCCTAAGAATAAGCAGCCAGATAAAGGTGACAATATTGAGCACATCTCTTACTAGCCACTAGAGAATACAGCACCACCCACCAGGAGAAGCTGCTTTTGGGACTTATATCTCACTGGATGCCAGCAAATTCACCCCACAAAGGGACACTGGCAAAAATGTAGTTTTCAGTGTCACTCCTGCTTTATGTCACTATGAACTTAAAAAAAAAAAAAAAAAAGCAATGAGAACTGGGTTTCTGGGACCGCTAGGAAGGGATGTGATTGAATTTCCTAGATATACTTATGGGCTGTGAAGATGGCTGACACTCTTGATACATAGCAGTTGCCAGCATTTGCTGACCTCAGTGGTTATTAGCTTGTTTGGTAATTAAATGGTAGTTTAATATAGCAGTATTCAAAAGTCTTCAACACAGAGGTTAAAAAAGCACCCATGTGTGAAAGCCATAGTGAGCCCATGGCATCCTCTTCAGCTGAGCTTGAAGGTCAGCTTGGTGGCACACCATGAGCTTCATGGCTGTTGTATCAAGCCGTAGGGGGTATGGCTGCACCCACACCCCAGAGCAGGACAGTGGGAGGGTGTAGCTTTTGAAACTGCCAGCTGCTAGTTTTGTCCAATGCTTCTAACTCTTCTGTCATACAAAACAACGAGTAGTCAGTCTTTTCTCTAAACTTCTCTTCTATGTCTCCATGGTAATTTCTTTTCCAAACTGGAGAATTTCTCCTTCCAGACCTTCAGCCAACCTTGTTACTTGCCATGCAGCTCTCCCAAACATCCTATTTCCTTTTAGTATTGTGGGACCAAAGCAGCACATACTACTGACAACAACATCTTAGCGTGCCTTCCAACCTGACTCATCCACTGAGCCTACGTAGATGCACCAGAGACATCTGTAACTGTATAAAGACATTTTCTGCTTTGTTCCCCACTTCTTCACAATTCCAAGCATTTGATTTGATTCACAGCAACAGAGATTGTGGCTTGATGCAAACGTTCTGAAAGGTGCCTCATTGTATGGCCTGAGAAGGCTTAAGGCATGGGTACATGCCCTTTTCTAGTGCCAGTTGGACCATCTGGGATGACTTTACCCCTATCACTGACTGCCTTCTCCTCTGGCAGCTGTGCTGCTCACGCGATGGAGCCATAGCTCAGGTCAGTCTGGAGTTTTAAAATGACAGGTCTTTGCTAACTCAGCTTTTTAAGCAGTAATAGAAAGATGGTGGAAGTTGCCAGCAGCAGCAGTGGGGGATCCCCATGTTGCATTGCCACTTTATCCAGGCAGGCAAAGCTGCAAGGAAAGCCCTTGGAGGCTGGAGGCAAAATCTGGTTTCAATTAGGATCTTCGGAACCTGGCTTGTGAATAACGTGGACAAGTAGCAGGGCTAGGGCAGTGCCTCCAAGGTCTGCAGCCCGCCTCAAGTGTTGCCTTTATGATTGGGGTCAGGGTGAGTCCCATCCCCAGAGCGTGTGATCAACACGCAGATGGCCTTGGCTACAAATGGGCCTGGAGCACAAGCTGACTTCCCTCAAACTAATAATCAACCACTGACTTGAAAAGAGATCCCACCTGTCCTCCCCTCCCTGACTTTGTCTGAGAGCAGAGGCGCTGATGCACTCTCAAAGAGGCTGCACTTGTGGTATTTTTGACCCAGCTGGAAGAAGGATGAGCCGTAAATCTCACTCGACAGCCTAATCTCATTATATTTCCCAGCTCAGTTTCCAGGCCAAAGGGGTTTGGCTGAGCTTCAGAGAAGCATCTGAACTCTCAGATGCTGCTCCAAACCAACCTCCTAAATCTTTAGATGGTCACCCATCGACAGGAGGGATCTCCACTTGTTGTCATTAGCTGTGTACTAGCAGTGGTATACTACGACACACAGGCACAACACATGTAGTCACACACATGCTCATCAATAGCAACTCTCCCTAAAGGTATTACAAGCTACCACCTGAAGAGGAAGTATTGAGGGAATAGGTCATAAAAAGGCATGAACTGACCATTGCTAAAAGGCCATGAAGCAGATAATGTCTCCATGAATCTTCTGGGGAAGTGACTAATAGACCACCAGCGACTAGCAGAGGCACCCACCAAATGCCAACTGGCAAGGACATAGCCTTCATGGATGTCTGCTGGGGTTCCCAAGCAAATCACAGAAGGCTTGTGCAGAAAAAGGAAATGGTAGCAGGAAATTCTGGATTGCTCTTAAGCTCTCAAAACTCTGTCAAAGTGAGATGGAGACCACCTCTGCAGAGACAGGGCAGGGCTGGCTTTACATGTGTCTCTGTCCTGGTGGTCTGAAGAACAAAGAGGAAGCCAGGAGGGCAAGCAGACCTTGGGAACAGAAGGAGGCTGCTGCTGTAAAGATGAGCCAAGTCCGCTCCATCAGCCTGGGAACCAGGGAAGAAAGCTGGGTGGGGAGTGATGGTTTCACTTCTCAGCACTTTGTGCAGATGCTGCCTTGGTGTTATGGTTCATGAGGATTGCAGCAACCCCCTCTCAGCAAGGATCAGACTCCAAAGCTTCCTAGGAAAACTCAGGCCGCGCTCCACCATAATTTTTGCCAGAGGTTTGCCTTTCATCTCTCTGGGATGCAGCAACAGGAAAAGGGCAAGAAGCTCCCATCACCTCTGGAGGAATTGACCCTTGCTCTCCAACAATATGCAGGTCAAGGAGGGATTCAGCTACTTTGGGTTGTATTTTGCTGCCTTTGGAAGTTGTGGCACAGTGCTATTTCCAGAGCCAGCTGCCTTGCTTTTGTGTATCCAGACTGCATGGACCAGCAGAGCCTGGGCATGGACCAGGCTTCAGTCATGTATCACTTGCCTGAACAGGAGGGCCAGCTGGCTCATCCCAGATCAGCCATGCAGCCTCTGCATAGACCACACGATGGACCAGCTAGCGTAGCACTGCGGTCACCAGCTCTCCCCCCTCAGGAGCACCATCCCAGAGAGGGCATCATCCTTGAGTCAAACCAGGCATCCAGACTCCCAAACCAACAACTCTTGGGCCTGTTCACCAAGGGGCTGCTGATCCCAGACACCCCAACAGAGGGTTTCAGGTTGAAGGATCCATGTTTTTCTCAAGGAAGGAGAGTATCTCAGAGCTTAGCAAACTATTTTGTAAGTCATGCAGGAGAGTCAAGCTGCCTTAAGAACAGACTTGATTCTTCTTTCTATGCAGTCACCTTCTCCCATCTGACTGGCATCTGGATGGCTCCTACAAGAGACGTCTCCCAGGAAATCGCAGCCCTCAAACTTTTAAATCAAGTTTAAACATTGTTACCAAACACTTCCCCTAAATCATCCTCTGGGCATTTGCGGCAGGGTTTCCTTTTTCCTCTTCATATTCAAGTTATTATTGGCTTTGTTGGCCACTTGGGCTCCAGTTCTGGGCTCTTCTCTTCTGGGCTGATTGGTGTAATGGTTTGTCTTCCTAGGGCAGCTGCTTTGTAATCGGGGTCTTTGGGGACTGCAGGGAACATAAACATTATGAGATTCTTACATATATTTTGCATCAGCCTAACTCCCTTGGGTACACTTTCTGCCACACAAACCCAGCCCTCATTGTAAGTTCTACAAAGTGGGGCTTGTCAAAGTGGGCAGAAATGACTGGTGAGTTTGATCCACCAAAGACATTAAACATGCCATATTTAGTCATTTCACCCACTGGAAATATCTCCTCAGTCTGTAACGCAGATCCACTTAAGTCGACTCTTGAACCAAAGTTCAGCAGAGCTACATCGAGGAAAACAAAGGGAAGAAATTCCCACTTGTAACACGAGCAGCTGCTACTGGCTTCTGAGATAAATTAGCACTCCGTAATACAAGAGGCATGATGGGTCTCTAATGTCAAAATGCTACCAGGGGACAGCAATCCATGAAAGGATTTTTTTTCCTTTCGATAAAAACCTCCGTCAAGTGGCTTTGTTAGTATAAAAATACAAGGTCACCAGACCACAGGTGTTAGCCCTTTACCTATTTTGTCTAATTCTTAGAGGCCATGACTGGGGTTTTCACAGTGCCGTGGAGAGCAGAGCATGGGTGAGCTATGTGAGCTGTTGGCAGCAGAGATTTGCATTTCATTTCTATGTCTGCCAGTGCACGGATGTTTTCCTGAGGGGAGAGGCAATGGGGCAGGAGGTCGTATGGCTTGTGGGATGAAACCGAGCAGGCACGGGGCTCTCCATCCTAGCAGAGACCCTGCTGAACCCAGGGCAGGGTTGCACAGGGACTGGAGGGGACAGTGGCAGAAGGTATAATTCTCCTTTATGTTTAATATCTCCCTCAGCTTGAGTGCATCAGTCCTGGGGTGAGCCAAGGGCTTCTCCTAAAATCCCCTTTGGGTTTGGTCTCCAGCTGGGGCTCTGAGCAGCTCAGGAGCCAGGAGCAGGAACAGCATGCTGGCTGCTCTACTGGGGTCAACAGGGACACGTCAGAGCTGCAGCTTTGAAAACACCGAGCTGACAAGTCTCACGCATCAGCCGTGGGATGCTGCGCATGGTGGGGTCCCATGTGGCTGCCCCACTGGCCAGCTGTACCTTGCACAGCTGGGGGTGTGAGTCGGGGGCCCTCGCTGCTGTGATGGGAGCGTGCCACCAGCCAGGCTCCCACCACAGAGGCTGCGGGGACACGATGTCTCACCAGCTGCAGGAGGCACATGGGAAAATACCAGGGTGGGTAACACAGGGCACCGGGGATGGGATTGTCTATCAACTCCTCAGCTAGTCACCTCCAGTGATGAATCTGTCAATCCCTTTTAAAAGAAAAAAAAAAACAACAATCAACAAACCCACTAAATTCTTATTTTTCTTTGCTTTTTCCTTGGAAGTACATGCCCGTTCCCAGCCCCGAAAGGCTCCGCTGCCAGCCCTGCCCCCTGCCCCTAAAACAGCCAGCAAGGGAAGAATTACTGTTGACACTGTCTTCTTGTAATTGGCCTTTAGGGCTGACCCCTCTAATTAGATTAACAGGGGCTGGTGCATTCCCTCTCTGATTTCTTCCTTGGGCTGGGGGCAGAGCTGGGCAGGGACCCCTCCAGGGCACAACACCCACTCCCACCTCATCAGAGCTTCCTCTGAGCTTCTCCCTGCAATCCCATCCCTCCTGCCACTGTTCCCAGTGGCTGGCAGGGTCCTCTCTTTTGCACCATCAGAAATGCACGGGACAAATGGGGAATGGTATGTGATCTAGACTTGTCCCCCCATTTCTATTTCTAGTAAGCTGGGGAGGTTAAAAGCAGCTCAGAAACAGTGTAGGAAGAGAGCAGGGATGCTGGAGAAGAGGAAGGAGAAAGAAGAAGCCCTCACTGCTCTACGTCTGCCTGAGGAAATAATGTAATGTGAAGTGTCACCTCAAAGAGTTAAATCAACCAGAGTACATTGTAAAAAGGCATTTTAGCCATCTCCATAGATAATGGTTAGGTCATGTCAAGATGCTGGCTTTCACGATGCTATCAAGCCATCCATAATTTAATGTTTAAAATGCAACCTTAGCAATACAATTAATACCATTTTATTAGCCCGCAGAGGCTTCATGTAACTACTTAGAGCCATATAACACCAGCCCGTCTCACAGCCCCATATAAATTCCTCTGGTAAGATAAACTTTTAGGTCTGCAGTTGCAAGCATTGAAAATCTGCAGAGCCAGCAGAAAGTAAATGGCTTTCCTGTGTGATAGAGTATCACTTTGGAGGAACGCACCTCTGACTTCTCTGCAGAGAAATGTGCTGGTGCCAAGACCTTGGAGAGGAGGCAAGTACAGGACATACCTTGTGAGCAGTAATAAATCATCTCTTCCTGCTTCCTACCCTCCCTCTCCCCGGGTATCTCTGTCTCGCTCACACCCACGCTGGCCTGCGCACACCCCCCCCCACACACTCACAGATTTTCTCTCTCGGTGCAAGGAGCTGGAACAGGAATATTTGTGCATGTGGCACTGTTCTTGAATGAAAACCCTCCTGTCTGCCTGCTGATGGGTTCCTATTACTGAAGTATCCCAAACCAGATGATTTGCACTCCCAGCCTTGCCATCGCGGACCCCAGTATCTTGCCTGTCATCTTTGGCTGCTTAAGTTTAGGTATCTGCAGCTTGGATGTCTCCACCTGAGCCAGCTATTCCTGCTCCCTTGATAGGCAATGCAGAGTGAGAAGCATTTACAGTGTGTTATCCATTTGAGCCACTGGAGATAGTTCCTTTAGGATGAGTTGAACCCTGAACACCACTGACCAAATGTCCACCAAGGCACAAGGACAGCAGCCTGAGATGCAGACATCTGCCTAAAGGCAGCTGAATTCCACTCTCAAACTCTATTGCTGTTATTTATCCAGCATTGGAATGGGATGCCCAGGGTAGTGGTGGAGCCTCCATCCCTGGAGGTATTTAAAAGACGTACAGATGTAGTGTTTAGGGATATGGTTTAGTCAAGGACTTGTCAGTGTTAGGTTAATGATTGGACTTGATGATCTTAAAGGTCTTTTCCAATTCAGGCAATTCTATGATTCTGTGATCTGAGACACATGCACAGGGGGACATCATACCTCTGTGATGTCCTCAGTAATGGTGGCCCAGGCAGAGGCCTGACACAAAGTGTACCAGGTGGCACAGAGCATGAAACTTGCACTTTCTGACTCATCTCAAAATACACGTCTGTGGTAACTGCATGTGCCTCTTCTCTGTCATGAAATCCTGCCCTCTGGCCCCATCTGGGACATGGCACAAGGATTCTGCAACAAGAAGGAACCAGCAATGCTGGCCTGAGGAAAAGCCCCTCCAGAGACCACGGCAGGAGGAAGGCTGTAGGGACCGGTGAGGTCCTAGTCAGTACAGTCTGTTCTATGGTTGGTCTTCAGCCAGTTGTGAATCTCTAAACAGTATCCCAGATTTCCCTGGCTTGTTATCTCAGCCCAAGGCAGCCCATTTATTTGCCAAGCCTTGAAGTGAACCTGATTCTTCTGCTAGACACATGCCTACGGGGCTGCTCACCCTTGGACATGAGCGCAGAGTCAATTAGGCACATTAGCATGGAGACAGGCCAGGCTAATTGTGCCCTGCTTCTCCTGGGCACTGTAAGCCTCCCTTTGGCTGTGCAAGCTGTGGCCATTTCACCTCCAAGGGCAAGAAGAGAGCTCAGTGGCATCTGAATAAACCAGGTCTTGCCATAGCTTGGTAGTGGCACCAGCACCATTTAATCCTCATCTGGGGCTGCCTTGCACCAGGTGCTGTGCACCCCAAAGGCCATCCCTGCCCTGGGACCAGACCAGGGAAGGTATGATGCCATACAAAGAAAGAAAAAAGTAAAAGAGTTAATGGCCTTTGACTGAGGATGAGCAAGAGAGAGAGGAGGTGGCCTAATCCCGACTCAGAAAGGCTGTGGCAGAGGTGAGATTTCATGGCCCCCAAATCTGTGTTGATGTCCCCACTGAAACTATCCTATTCTTGTGTGTATCTCTGGGGTTGCTTGCTTACTCCACCAGCAGAATAAAAAGCCACTCCTGACACGTCTCTATATGATTCATAGTCTCTCATTTTTCTGCCTTAAATCCCTGTCTGCTGGAATGAGGTTCATATCAGCTTTTATGTTGGAAAAAAAAATTTGAATTCTTCTGGCTGTGGAGAGAAGGTGAGACTTGGGAGCCTTAAAAAGGTCCAAAACCATAGGGCAAATAAGCATTCCTCTTTCCCCCACCATATCTGCTTTAAGGATTTGTTAAATGTCAGGGTTTTATGGTGACCTCAGGACTTGGGGTGACACAGTTCTGAGCACAGAGTCCCATCACTTGTGTCTTCGACAGAGCCCAACATGCTGGAGTAAAGAAGAAGAAAACACTCAAATGAGTTTTACAATTGCAATGATGAAGGATACCTATTAAAAAGTAAATGGGTACCCTGCCCCCAAATTTCCTAAGGTTAGGGCCAGCCTTTCTTATTATTCCAGCCTACACTTCCTATGCATTTTAATTATTTTCTCCACACTAATGCAAACACACAGAGTGAAGATAGACCAAGCATCCCAAATCATTTTAATGAATGTCCTCATCTGAGAGGATTGTCTTTCGTAATGACTGAGAGGGATGAGAAATATAACTCTCTAGCCTAGCTCCCCAAGAAGCAGCGGGGCCCCAAAGATATGAAAAAATGGAGCAATTCATCAGAAGCAGCAGGAGAGAAAAGATAATTAAAGCCGGAGATGCAAAGAATGAAAAGCGGAGCATGGAGGGCACTTTAGGGAGAAAAAGGAGAGGAGCTGGAAGAGCCACAAGCCTAAATCTGTTGTGTGAGGCGTAAGACTCACTAAACACCTGCATGAGAAGGAGAGAGCTCATGCCTCCTGCATGCTGACAAAAAAAAAAGCTTTGGAGGAAACACATTTCTCATTTACAGGTTTTATTCCTGGAAGAATTCTTCTTCCATTTCTTCCCTCACTGTATCCTTCCTTCCTTTTTTTCTGCCTAGAGGCAGGCGCTGTCCCCGGCTGCCCTCGTTTGCAGCGATGCTGGTGTGCACATTTTCCCTCCATCTCCTCCTCCTCCCCACTGCCTCTGCTCCCCGTCAGTGCCAGCAACACCTTCCTCGCCAGAGCAAGGAGGTGAATTGTGTTAGGCTGGCCCCACACTAGGGCCAGCTCTGACCCTGGCATGATGCTGGGCATCCTCCACACCCTCCAAGGCCAGGGTGAGCCATGAAGCCCTGCTGGCTGCAGGATCTGCCTGTCATGTAGAGCAATAGTAAGAAACCATCCCTGTGCTTGCCACAGGATTGAGCCCTGCTCGATGTTGAAACCAGGGCATGGAAAGGAGAGAGAAAACCACAAATCAGTCCATGCTAACCTAGAAATCATGGTGCTGCCCCTACAAGGAGCAGCAAAACTCTGGCACGCTTTGAGGCAACTGTACAAACAACCAAGCAGGTCCTGCCCTGGAGCACTGACAGTCTGAAAAGCGAAAGGAAGGAGAGCGGTAACTCTCTTCCCCTTGTTTCTCCAGAGACTTCAGGCAGTTTTGCTGCACAGAAATATGCGGTCTGACCTGAGGGGATCAGCCCTCTGCCCACGGACAGCATGAACGTGGTTTACTGGGCTGATTACATTCACCCTGTGCAGTAGTTTGCAGGACTTTTTTTTCCTTGTCTCCTTTAAGCCTGTAGAGCTTTTAAACACCAGAGCAGTAAATAAGAGAGCAGTGGACAGGGTAAGCAGGCTTCCAGTTTTTACATACTGCTAGCGCAGACGTGAGTTAGATATTCACGTAATATATGTGGACTGAAGCTGCCTGGATGTGGCTGTTTTAAGTAGATATCACTCCACCCAGGCAGCAGGAGAACATCCTCCATTCAGGCAGGTGCAAACACACAAGGTTGAGCCTGCTGTCCACAACCCACCACTTACCATTCCTTCTTCCTCACATATAAAGGGGGGGAATATTTCCCCAGAGGCATGTGTGCCAATATCAAAACGATTCCCCAAATCAAGAGTAAGGGCCAGATTTTCAAGGACTGGGCAGGACCACCACCACCTGGGCACTCCTGTGCTCTTGATGCTTTTGTCATTCACTCAGCTTTCTGCAATGCCAAGCCAAGGGAATAGCAGCAAGATAGCGGAGGCCTGTCCTCTTCCTTGACCCTCGTTAGCCTGCGGATGTGTCAGGTGAAATCTCCTCTTAGAGAAAGCCACCCTGTAATGCTCCCACGCATAGTGAAAGGGAAACGTGCATTTGGTGGAAAGTAGGAGCCCAGGTTTGCAGGGACAAGGCTGGGATATTAGCAGGACTTAGAAGCAGCACTACCGCAGATTAAATTCTCTCCACATTTTCCCCATCAGCAGAGTGTACTATATTCAGGTGTTGGCTACACAGACCCTGGGCTAGTGGTGAGCGTTGGATTATTATCAAACAAGGGAAAAGCAAGAAGAAATGTTTGGCAGTGGCCAGCTGGCTATTTGGCATGCAGAACTGGCTAATCCATCAACATGAATGATAAATCAGTGCACAGACTATCTCTTGTCATAAGGGGGACTATAGTTATTGCAGTAGGATATAGTTAAGGGAAGCCAGACTTTACTGCTCCCACTGCTCTGGGACTACTTACATTTATATTGGCAATTGCCTGTGTCCCACCATATAGTGAGAGAAGGATTTAAGGCAAAAAGTTTGATTCTCATGTATTTGAACTCAGATAAACAGACTTGCATGGGAAACATCTAGTGCTGGCTTTAAATCCATTCCCTGTGCTCATTTCTTTTCCCCTGCCTCACTTTACTGTGAATCCACAGCAAAGTGCTGTCCAGTTCTTTCTAGGAGGGACTTCATTTCTCAGAGTCCAGTCTCATTTAACACATGTTTTAACATTGATGGAAACACACTAAGTGGCATTAGGAAGTGGAATAGGGGAACAGCTCTGCCAGATCATATTGCTAATTGCTTTGCTGCTGGTTCTGTGCTTCCTATTCCTGTGACATTCCTTTGAAGTCAGAGTGGGATGCCCTGACATATCTGGTACATCAGGGAGCACTGAAAGGTTACTGCTTCCTAACTAAATAAGAACAGAGGAATGGTTAATTCTTTTTGTCTGGTATCCATTACACACCAGAGGTCAGTGCCACATACTGGAGAGGACACTAAACTGGACACCTGATGGGAACTGGTAGCTACCAGATATAGTATATCCTCTCAAAACCTCCAGAGTAGAAGTGAACATGGAAAAAAAAGTCTGGATTTGCTGTCACTCAAGGGACACAGTTGAGAATTCTTGATGGGACACACACATATGGACGTGCGGGTGCAGATTAGCCACGCTTTGCATAGGATCCTGACGAGTACTTGCTGGATTGTTGCTTGATGCAGCTAGATTTTTCACTTTTGCACTAGCCATCTGTCTCCATGGCTGTACTGAGGCATCCTACAGATAGTGTGCTACGGAGCTACAGCACAATCTTGTCACAGTCGCGCTGCTGAAAAACCTCTCGTAACATCTCCTTTGATAGATTTGCATTTCCCTCTCCACTTCATGCATGAGAACATGGTGCAAACAGACCAAAAAATGCTTTACACAAGGGAACAGTAGCTGAAGCAAAGTTTCAGGCTAATTGTTTCTTAGGCAGGTTTTACAATCTATATGACACATCCCGGTGTCATGGAAAGGTGGCTATCAGGGTGATTTGAAATGTGTTTGGTTATATCCACACTCCAGTCCAAGGTAGGCAATCTATGCACATCTGAAACTCCCTAACCTAAGCAGATTGTCATGCAGTCTTTCTTATTTAAAATGTCATCCCTGAGCAGGACAAGTGTTGGAGTAACTCCAAAAGGTTTGGGCATTTGGTTCAAGTGTGAGTGGGCGTTGTGTGGTCTGGATGTGCACTTGCAGTTAGCCTGGGCTTTTACATGTCCTGGTTTTAGCTGACTTGGAAATGCCCCAGAAATGACAGAGACACTCAGCTCTGCTCACTCAAGCCCACGGCCACCCTCTGTAATATAGATGTAGCCACAGGGAAGCACACGATGGAAGGCAGATGAAGTAAATGAAACACCAAAAGGACTTAATCACTGATTAGAAAGAGGCATGGTACATTCTGCACCACCTAGTCAATAAATTAAGATCAGTTGCCCTGCCAGGAGCAGAATCCTATTCAGCCAGGAGCTATTGGTAGCAATGCAGGAGTTGGCACTGATGTAGCCTCTGGCCTCCTCTGTGTAAGGCATCAAACACGACTGCTGCAACTGTCCCTTTGGATCCGCTTTCCTGCTGTGCAGCTGGCACTGAATGGTTTGGGAATGAGCTTCAGTCAGATTTTTGTGACAGTTGTTCCCTCTTTTTTTTCTCCAGAAAAGGTTCTCACTTTATGTTTATCCTCCTGGCTCATACTGGGAGCAGCTGGGGTGACACGGGAAAGGTTTGTGGAGTTCCTCTCAAAGCACGAAACATCTCATCCAGGATCTTCAGAGTCTGTATGGCTGAGAACAAAACTCTGAGTTTAAAGAGAGTGCTTCCCACATAACAGCAAGTTCTCAATAGTGATTAGTAATTTCCCTCCCCCATTATAAAAAAGGAAGGGAAAAAAAAAGCAGAAAAAAAAAAAAGCACCATGGGGTCTTGCCTTTGCAGCTTGACGGGAATGTCTCACCACGTCTTTCCTTGGCTGGTGGAGGAGCTGAGCTCCAGTGCAGGGCAAAGAGACTGAAACCCAGCAATGTGTTCTGGGAATGCACAAGATAAAGAGAGAAGAAGATGAGCACAAAGCCATCAGGCAACAGAAAATGAAACTGGCTGGCTGCACAAAGTAGCTGGAGCAGGGCCAGCCCAGCCACCCACAAACAGAAGGCATTTGTATGTGGTGGAGACCACAGCAAGGTGAAGGATGTGCAGAGGTCGGATCTGCCAGATCGTTTCCCCAAAGAGCAGTCAAAGCACATCAGTGCCAGCATCGGGATCCCCCTCCACCATGCAGGAACGTTGCTGACATGAAGCCCATGCCAAGGGTCTCACTGCAGCTTTGCAGGATGGCTGCATAAGTCTCAGGAAGTATGAAACGATACTTGCATGAGGACACCGATTGCAGATGTCCTGGGTATTTCAGAGCAAAGCAATAGCTGGGATCCTCTCCTGGCTGCAGCAGGGAGAAGGAACAGGCTAAGTCATCAGGTTCAAATGTCTTTGGCTGGTTAAAATGAGTGCAGCTCCATGGAATTCAATTAATTTTGGATTATGTCTATCCCCTGAAGAGCCTGTGTCTTTGACAGGACTGAACCCTTCCCAAAATGAGACTTTAGTCATTCAACTCAATGGAAGGATTGGACTTGCCTCTAGTGATGGATGGGGCAAAGAGTGTGCATTGGGCTTTAGGTTGCATACACACACACACACACCTATGCATGCACTCACACACAATATTTATGCAAGATTCACCAGCCTCCTTTTGGAAACTTTGAGGGAATTTGATGAGGATCGAAATACTGCAGTTTTATAGAACGGACTATCAGAGGTGGATATTCCTTTGCTGGGATTTGAAGAAGCACCTTGTGAGCTTTAAGAGAGTCGTGTCCTGATCGTGGCATTCTGTAGCTTGGCTTGAAAATGCTACAGTAAGTTTACTAATCCCAGATAAATCTGGTACATCTTTTCCTTAATTGTCTAGAAGGATTCATTGCCAAAGTCCCCAATGAACCACATAAAACCTGCACTTTTTAATATTCCTATCAATGTGCACATCGATCTGTTCTCTTCCAGCCAGCAGAGCGGGTATTGCCTTGCATAGTACCACACTGTTCAGATTGGCTTTCACACCACAGAAATACTGTTTCTCATTTCCCACTGGACACTTCAGATTCCGAAATCTCTCCTACAGCCTGATCATGCTGGGTGCTGCAAGGGGGGGCTGAGATACCTCAGCATCCTGGAGGAGATGTCATGTGAGAGCGAGGTCCTAGCACTCCCAGCACGGGAGAGATGTGCTGACCTGATTCACCACCCTGATTTGCATGTTCGGTGTTAAGGGAAAACACTGTATCCTATTAAATTAACAAACTAGCACATTCCATCAGCGGTTCTCATGCCCTCGAGGCATCCTCTGGAGGTTTCCGCGACATGCCAACGAAACATTCAAACTACAAGACAGCCCAGTCACTTTCCATCCACTTTTTATGGTACCATGGAAACAAAGAGCGCCTGGCAATTCTTTCTTTTAAGCTTTCAATAAATCACTCCACAACTGTAAGAGGTATGTGCCTTCAATGCTCCTGTGTTTCGTTGTGCTCCCCTGGGCTAAGCAGCCTTCTGCCCCCTCTGCCATCTATCCTATACCCTCTGTCACCTTCTGGCCTCTGCTCCCCAAATAGCCAAAAGGGTTTGGGAGCAGACTGGCTTTGTGTTTTGAGACATTGCTTGGCTCCACATTTCTGGAAGCCGTCCTGTACATGTGCTGGGCTGATGCGAAGACGGAGCCTTAGAAGGCAAGATGGTTTTGCAGAAGCTTCACCAGCCAGAGGCTGAGGGCAGTGGGACAGACTCAGTGACTCCACTGCTGCAGAAGTCACCTTTTGTCCTCCTGCTGGGAATGCTCCCTCGCCCATTTCTGGGCTTTGATGTGTCCATCAGAGCAGACTTTTCTGTTTTCCTGTCTTGCAGCCGCTTTCCTCTCACCGTCAATGTCTGCCTGTGTGTGTATGTACAACCTTTTCTCTTCTTCTTCAAATACTGCCCTTCTGCAGAGATCAGGGATGCAAGGGAGTCCCCTGGGCTTCTATTTGTTATAGGCACTGACGTGTGAGCAGACATGGCATCAGGTCTGGAGCAGAATTTGGCCCTCAGCTTTCCACACAACACAGCAGGGAGCGGTTGAATGATTTCTGCTCAGGGCTCAGGAGTCAAAGTTTGTGGGTTTGGCCCAACTAAAGTCTGACCACCGTCCATCTCAGGGCTTCATGACCTGAGTTGTTGCTGAGGTACTTGTTAGAAAAGTTTCTAATGGAAGACTCTGTTGCGGTTGGGTGCGGAAACAGAGAGGAGAAAGAAAAAACAGACTTAGGCTTTTCTGTCCCTCCTGGCCTCATGGAAGAGCTGAAATCTACAGCTCCCTAAAACCAACAGGCTGGGAAACTCCCTCAAGCCATATTCAAGTTCATTGCCTGTATATTAAGCTAATTGCATGGCTGGCTCCAAAGTGCAACTGCAACATCTAAGTCAGAGTTGGCCCAGGGGTCTCTAAGGGAGAAAACTGGAGGTGGAAGAGGACTGTGACTTCACTAATATGTACTGCAACTTGGGCAGAAGGTTGCCTATTACTTTAGCATTGGTGCCTCTTGCAGATGTTTGGAGGAGGGGAATGTATGTGCACAGTTGCTGTGTGGGTTTTATCCTGGTCTACGCTTATTTCCCCAATTTTTAGTGGTGTTTAGAGCCAGGACCTCAGTTTGGACAACAGCCAAGAGATGAACAGGACCTCCAGTTTGAAGCCAAAACTGTTGGAAAGCATTGCTAAAATACGTCTGCATGCTCAGCTAGACTGTCTGGCTACTGCTCAACACTGCTCAGCTCTCACCTGCTAGAAATTGCTGAGTATTGGTGTAATCCAAAGCAGCAGAAGTCAAAGGCAGGAAAAAGCCCAACTCAAATCTGCCTTTGATTTCAGAGGGCTTTGGATCAGAGCCTTCATTTTGTTTTCACTTCAGCATTCACAGAAGGTGAAACCACATCCCACAAACCCAAACAGGCATGGGGAAGGGAATGGGTATTGGACAGCCAGGCTGTCCTGGCTCTGCATGCCTTAGGGGCAGCCACGTTCCCAGAGAGCTGGGGTCAAAACTAACATTAAGGTAAGAAGTTGCTGAAGCCGTGAGCAGGTCATATTTCCATTTGCAGCAACTCTGGTTGTGATGGTCCCACCAAGTAAAATGTCTCTAAGCAGCAGGTGTCACATCCCCATGCTGCAATCCCACCATCTCCACCAGATGCAACCCATGGAACCAAGACTGAGATGTCAGTGGCTCTGCATCAATTCCTTTGCTCCTTTTCTTGTTTGGGAATATTTCTGTCCTGATGGCTTAAAGCAACATCCCATTAAATTGCTTTCATCAATAAGGTGCCAGAATCTGCCTGGTTGCCCTTGGCAAGGTGGGATTTGTGCCTTTGCCAGATGGGCCTGGCACATGCAGCAGCAGTGAGCTGTTCATGGGCGCTGGCTTTATTAAACATTAATGACTTCAGGTTCTCTCCAACAGCTAATAATAAAAGGGGTCATTTAAGTTTATTCTGACACAAATGAAGAGATTTAGATTCATTGGGAAGCTGCTCAGTGGTGTTTCTTAATGGCTTAGGGTCTGTCTACCAGCAAGAAGATGCACTACTTCTAACTTTAAGGCACTGATACGATTGGTGTTGTGGCAGGGTTGTCCTCCCTTGCCATGACCAGCTGGTCCTGAGTCCCCATCAGCATGGCTCGCCCTGACTAGGCTCCTTCTCCAAGGCGTGGGCACAGGGTTTGGGGACAGCCCTCCCCATCACAGCCAGCTTGCTCTGCTCCCACACATGGTCACTTCTGGTATGTCTGTGGCTACTTCAAATTTTTTGTCAGGGGTGAGGGCTGGGCCAGTCACTAGACAAATGACAGATACTCTCTATTAACCCCTCTTCCTTCCCAAAGGGGAAGAGAATGGAAATAAGGGAGAAAGACTTATGGGTTGGAAAAGAAAACTAAAATAGCTTTAGTGAAAATAACAATAAAATGAAATATATACAAATATATATAAAATGAAGCAGGCACTGAGGAAGTCCCAGACTGGACTCAGCAGCAGACAGGAACCGGATTCAGGAGCAGGATTCTGCAACTGGAGTCAGATTGGGATCGAAGGCAGAATAGACAGAGCCCTTCTTGGATGGTGGCCATTGAAGAAGAGGCTTGACCCCCGTGATCCCTCAGCTTTACACTGAATATGACGTATATGGGTTGGATGGAATCCCTCGTTGGTCAGTTCAGGGTCTCCTGTCCTGGCCGCTCCTCCCCACAGGTGCGGCCTTTCACTTTCTGCACCCCCAACATGGTGCAGAAGATCGAGCAGTGACCTTGGTCTGCACAGGAGCAAGTCTAAGCAAGAGCCTTTCTTGCTTACTACCAACCCCTAGTAGTAACTCTAAACACAGAGCATTATCATTGCTAGAAGGAGACACTGTCTGTGAAAATGCGCCGTTACCTTCAGAAAGTGCAGTTAGTTAGAAGAGACTGAGCTGAAAACTAAAATCACTCTACAGAATTACTTCTGTTCTATCTCAAACCAGGTTATTCTCTCTCTTCTAATGTAGTTAATGGCTTGCAAGAACAGGTTGGCTTGATTGATGTTTTATTTTGCTGTGGTTAGAGGGGAAGAAAAGTTTCTGCTTCTGTCAGAAATATTCACGGAGGGGGGGAAGCAGTTGTGAAGCATCTCTGGATTGCAGACCCAAGAAAGTTCAGGAAAGGAGTTGTGCAGTAGGAAATCCAGTCTCCATCACACGCCAAACCCACCTCATCTGCTACCCACCCTGCGCTGGCAGCTTATCTGCTGCCTGAAAGGTCTGTTTGCTTTGGCAGACGTTCACCTGCGCATTCCAAAAAAGTCCTCCTGATACTGAGATTTAGTGAGGAATGGGCTGTTTTAGAGTGTTCAGCTGCATTCTGCATCCCCACAGCCCCCTCTGGGTTTCCTCAATCTATCTTCTTACAGACTGAGTGAAGAGCAGGATACGACCCTCTGCACCTGCTTATGGCCCTTGCTACCGGAGGGGGTTATTTCAAGGCTCCCCATCACCGCCTTCAGAGCCCTCTTCCCCTTTTGTAGTTTCAGAAGAAAACATCTGTGAACGGCTCGTCACAACAAACCCCTGCCAGTGTCTGATCTCTTACGATAACATGCCCTAATGAGGTTATAGCTCTCCTCTTGCCTCGCAAACATTTCGGAGTTGCTCGGGCTGAATGAGACAGGAGGTAATTAGAGTGACATGCTTTCGTGCACAGAGAGAATAAAGTAACACAAATTTCCTGAATGGACAAGAGCGGTTTGGCCTCAGCTGAGTGAAATAACCAGGCAGTGATCTAATTCACTTTACTGTTAATAGATTGTTATCTGCGGAGCCCTAGTGCAAACATGATAAGCTGTAAAGAAATACAGATAAAAGCCAGAGCTCCAAGTGTTGCAGAGATGCGCTTTCAGCCCAACTCTGGTCTTGCTGGCCTTGGCCCAGCTCCAGTTTCTGCTCATCCCTGGAGCTGGCTGGGGTGATAACACTGGAGTCAGGCTGTGCAATCAAATTGCTGCCCAAATTGCAGGATCATTTGGCTCCAGTATCAGGTTGGGAATTCATCAGTTTGCCTTGTGGAGTCCAAGCCACAGCAAGCAGAGCTGGAGCCAAAACTCTCCTTGGGGTCAGACTTCGACTCTGGCTGCCATGCCTCATGCACAGAGGGGTTGCAGGAGCAGCAAGCAATGCTGTGGTCCCCCAGAAGGGTCCCACAGCTGGCTGAGCACATCTGCCCTGCTGCAGCTGGTGCCATAGCCATCTTCCTTCATGACATCCCTTCGGCAGTGTGACTGCTGGCAGACAGCCCCACACACTGGCGTTATCTCCTGTACCCCTCCCCATCACAGCCCTGAGATACAGAGGGGGCTGCTCCCATGTGCTTTGGTAGGACAAGACTCCTACAGTTTGTACCAGGAATGAATTGCAGTTGGAGAACAAGAGGTGAACATGGGTCTGTGAGTTTCCTCTACCCTTATTTGGCCCATGAAGAAGAAACCAGTCCTGATATACACTGGTTGAGTGCTTTGGCCAAAGTACCTTGGCTGGATTCTGTAAGCATAGCAAGCCATTGTCAACCAACATCCCTGGTGTTCTCTCTCCTCTCTCCTTGCATGAAGTTCTGCTGGCTTCATCACCACTGTGTCCAGCCAAGCCAGATGCCAGCATAGGCATGCTGCACCCTGCTCACACCACCTAGCATCTCTTATTTTAGCTCTGCACCCCAGTATCCCCCATCAGGGTATGAGACTTCCCACCCTTCCAGCTCCCCTTCTCCAACGCTAGCCCCAGCCAGCTGTGAGAAGGATGGGACATTCACGGAGTCCTGGAAATTTGCTTCCAGTGCCCACAGTAAGGATGAATTTCTTCATGACCAAGGTGATGCAGGAAGAGCATGCAGCAGAATCTGCCCAAACATGCAATGAGGCAGAGTGGGGTGGGCGAGCTGACCCAGAGCAAGCACCTTCCTCGTGGTTGTGGGGTGAAGCCTTACCCACACACTGACTCTCTTCCCATAGCTTCCATACTGCCCTTACACATAATATACCATGTCTTTTACCCATTTTTATTTTCCTCGAGCGAGAATGCTGTCAGATTCCCAGGCAGGTTTGAGTGTGTCAAAAAATGTAATCTCTTCAACCAGATTTAGCCTACTTTTGGGAAGTGAGTGTACTCTGATTGCTGCTTCCCTGACAGCTTTATTAGAGATGAGATAACCCCAGCCTTGCCTGCTCTGTTTCTGCTCAGCTAGCATTCACCTCTTAGCAAAACATAACAGCACAACTCCTTATGATCATCCTCCTCCAGCATTTCCAGTTGTTGGATCCCTCTAGGCCTCATTGGATCTTTTTCTTCCATTTCTACTCAAATTGATGGCAAAGCAATGATGGGGCTGGACAGATCTCTCTTATGCATTTGTATCTGCCCAGCATCCCATCTGGAGTCTCTAAAGATGCCGCACAGCAGACTTCAGTAGGTGCTAACCTATCTCACAGTGTTTTACCCAGTCCTCCAGCAAAGCAACAGTAAGAGCCAAGGCTACAAACATGATGGCCAGAGTGGGGATATCCAAACATCATCAAACTCGGTAAACTGAGGCATGTCCCCGATATGTCCTGTGATCAGCCAGGTCAGGCCATCGGGAGCACAGTCCTTGGCCAAACTCTGGCCATTGAGCTCTTGCCACAAGGCAAAGTTCAGGCTGATGCCTCAGCCAAGGACACATCCTCAGTAGGTGGTTTGGATGCAGCCACCTTGTCCTGAAGAGGAGGAGAGTTACGCATGGGCACGTAAGCACTGCCAGCTGCTGCCCATGCCAGGGATCAAGCCCTGGCCCATTTTATTTGATAGTATAGATACTCTTGGATACTCTTCAATCCACCCTTTGCATCCTGACTTCACATTAACACCATGCCAAGTGCGTGAAGAGCTGCCTGACTTTCATTGCAAGTGCCAAACCCTTCTGAGAAAACGGAGGAGACACAAACTGGCTCTCACTCAGCTGGAGAGTTTACTGAAGGCCACAATTTTCCAATTGCTTGAAGAGTTGTTGTTAGACAATTTAAGACGGAAGATTGCTAAATTGCTTTAAGGTTGGAGCCAAGCAGACTTCAACAGAGCACTCTTTGCTGTAAGGATATGTGTGCACCACAGTCCTTCAACTGGGAGAGGGTAGGAAAATCATAGTTTTGCTTTGAGCATCCTGTAGTGTTGGGAAGGAGAACAACTTAATGTGGAGATAAGTGGATCAAGATACCGGGATAGAAAGGAGAACATCCAAGAACAGAGTCCCAAAATCACTCTGTTAGGCGGTATCTGCCCCATGGTCTTTCACATCCATTTTCCATCATTCATCATCGACACTTTCCTCCTGTGACAGAAGATTTTGCAGACCTGGCGAGGGTCCGATGGGAGACTGACCTGGAGAAAATGTATCTGTGACCTCAGAAAGGGGGAAGAGAGCAGCAGGGCCAAGGGATAGGAGGGAGGGAGGAAGAGTCTCCCTGGGGTCATCTGCTGTGGTTCTCACAGTTGCATCCATCTCCGCTGAACAGACCCCACGGGACTGGGTTTTGCAGGGAGATGCTAATGTGGTTTGTGTTTGAAGTGTCTTCTGATGGGTGTAATGGATACAACATATCTGTGCTGGCTGGGGTCACTCTGCCCACTGGGAACTGCACAGTGCTGATAGAGATGGTCTCACCTCTTCCAAAAGCCCTTGTCAGTCATCCAAAGGCTTTGTGTCAACCTAGCACTCAATAACCAGCCAGTGTTGGAACATCTGAAATGAGTCCTCAAGGCACCTGTGGCATCAGATCTTGTTAAGCAAGCTGGCAATGCAACCATGGGCTTGTCCATGCACTTCCAACTCGCAGTATGTTTGCCGCTTTAGGGAGAAATCCTGAAGACCCACTGGTCCTGAAGCAGAGAGACAACTCAGTGAAGGTGCATCTGGCTCCTTCTCATCTACCCCCATGAAATGCCTTTTCTCCCTTTAGTTGCTCTGTCTCCTCTAGGTCTCTGCAATTATAGGTGTCTGCCAAGCACCCTTTCCCATGGGCCTTCTGAGTGCACACTTCCACCCCTGCAAAATTAAGACACATGACCTTCAGAAATCCCCATCAAAGGCCTTTATTCTTCTGCTACTCTTCTTGCTGTTGTTCACATCAAGCATGCATGTGACAACCAGATAAAAGGCATCATTCTCAAACAAGCTAATTGAAGTTAACCAGTGCAATGAGAAGGACTGAGCAGAACCAAAGCTCTCTGGCATTTTGATGTGCAACAAGGGTTTGAGCCTTCAGCTTGTTTTCAGTTTCTAAAATCCCAAGTGTTAGGCAGACACTCCCTGAATGTTTGGCAGGAAGCAGAGACTGAGGAAACCTGGGTTCCTCTGCATCTGTGTCCCAGGATTCTGGTGCAGGAGAGGGTGGTAAGTTTGAAAGGCAGGTGTTTGAAAACGTAAGCCTTGTTCCCACTTTGATGCATGTATTAGAGTCTCGCCCATGTGGGTTCCTTAGTTCAGCCTGCCTTCTCCTCAGAACATTCAGGAGACTCTGGGACCTCTCCTTCTACCAAAGTTGGTTGAAATCAGAAAACACATATGGTCATAGATATCTACCAGAGGACAGTAAAAATACATATTATTTTAAGTTTTGAAAGCTGATTTTTTTTCTCGCTGAACAATTAGAAGAAGTGATGAGTTGAAAAGTCATATCAAAACTGTCTGGGATTTTTCTGCTGTTCTACTTTGAGTTTGGTTAACTGAGGATGCTTCTCAGATGCATGCTAGGAAGTGAATCTCTAGTTCCTTGGGCAAGAAGATGTTCTAGTGCGAAAAAAGATAATGGGAATATATCACATGGACTTTCTTCTTCTCATAAATCTTAAACCACGGATGCTGGTACCACCTGCACTGTCTAACTCCTATTGGGTTGTTCACTGTGAAGGTCCCGAGTAGCCATGTGAAAGCCTGCAGGCAGGGACTAAGGAGATATCCAGCCTTCCTGTGCGGGGCCCTGATTTCACTAATTCCTTTTGAATTCTGCCTGAAATGGTATGCAGGATCCTAAGTCCTGCTGAGAGATGGCATTTGGGATCTAAGTTATGTCAATGCTTTTGAAAACTATTTTCCATCAAGACTAGAGGTGTTGTATAAAGCCAAGTGATACAAACTCAGGGCCTAGGAGGTAAAACCTGGTGTACTGGCTGAAGCCACTGAAAGATGTCTGATCAAAAAACTGAGCAGGAAGAGGGCTGCACCAGCAGCAGCTTCAAGGAACACCCAACATCACTCCAAGAAACATTCTTCCCCACCTTGCAACCTACATGGGGCAGCTGGCGGCGGAGCCCCCATCCTCATATTTCATTCCCTTCATGCAGAGAACGTGGGGAGATTTGGAGTGACAAAAGCCGTATAAGTGTAATTGAGCAAGGTTCTTTAGATGTTGTCCTATTGGTAGTACCCTGGGGATCTCATTTTGTACTCCAGCTTGGCGCCCGGAGCGGCAAGTGCTGGAGATGAGAACTCCTTTAGAATAAAAATGCTGCTCCAGTACTTCTCAGTAGTTTCTCACTGGGCTTGACATTCTCATCTACTCACTGCCCCTGGCAAAATTCTCTCTTGGTGGCTCTTCATCTCCCAGCTCCACACAGGGAAATTAAAAATCCCCATAATATTTTTCTTTAATCTAGTCCAAGCTCCAGCTGCACTGGGGGCCATCACTCGGGAAACTTTGCACGGATGAGGAGTGCTCAGCTCACCTCCTTTGGTGAAACTTCCTCTTTAGCTAAACTCCTTGAAGCACACAAATAAAGAGGGAGCAGGGGAAAAAACAAAGGAACAAAGAATAAAAGTCTTGACAGAGAAATGCTCTGATGGCCATTGCTAAAGGGCAGAACGGGGGGAAAGCCTGGCTGCTCGCAAAGAGCAAACTCATCCTTCTGCAGCGATCCACTGTGAATTTGGAAGAAAAATACGAAGAAACTGGAGTAAGTTAGTGTCTTATGCCACCTCAGCTGCTGCCATCCTCTTGCCATGGCCACATGGTGTCTCAACCTGGTGAGCCATCTATCTCAGCTCCTTGCCAGCTTCCTGTAGAGGTGTTGAGCATCCCAAAGGGAAATATTTTGAACTCCAAGACTTAATCAGGTCCCCATTTATGCCCTAAGAAGTTTTTTTCTGACAGGTCTCATCAGATAACTTCTCAGATGTGATTTAATAATATAAAACTTCTGTAAAACTGGGTGATGCCAGTGTCACAACTACCTACAGGATAAGACAATTTAATGTTTTTGCATGATTTAGGCAGTCATGAATGCACCAAAAAGGAAAGGATATGACACATAAAGCTCAGCCAGGTTTTTCTTCCAAAATTTCCACAAAAAATATTACCTAGTAGCACCTCATCATGATACACTGCTTAACATTTTCCCCTACCCTAACTCTGTTTTTCACACATCCCAAGTTAAAATGAGTGCATAGTTTGCAAGCAAATCAGAGGCTGAAAAACCTGCCACAGGCTAATCCATGAATACAGATCAAATGATAAGTTACTTTGGGGAAGACTGGGCTATATTCGGTTGCTTTGCTCCTCTCTGTTACTGCCAGCCAGCTCTAGGTTCAGAGATGCTGCTGCCCTGCCTGATAAATTGAAGGACTTCACGGACGTATTAACACAGCTAGTCCATAGTCAGTGAGCAGACAATTGATTATATGTCAGAAAGTCACACACTGGGCAATTCTGCTCCTAGGCTTTGCCTCCATTTCTCAGAATATATGTTACAAAGCAAAGAAATCAAAAGCAGGAGATAAGAGTTAGTCTGTGTGGTAGGAAGCTGCTTGGAACAGGCTCAGGCTCTCTGCCTTTGCACAGAGCTAAGTGTCTTGTTGGGATTCAGGGGGGAACAGAGCTGGTCAACCAATGTCTTGCAACTAAGAGATATTTCTTCATGAAATATGGGATTCTGTCAAAACATAACTTTTGGCTCAAAAACGTAACTTTCAATTACATTCTCCTACTTTTCACCAAGTCTAAGCAAACAGCTTGTTCTTTTTTTTTGTTGTTCCTTTCCAATCACCATTTGTAAATGTTGTGGTTTTATCTGAAAATGTTACCATTTATGTCAAAAATGTTGGAATCTTCCCCTGAGACCTGTTGCCTTGTGTCAGACACTGTTATTCTGTGAAGACACTCAGGGCAGCTTGTTCCAAGTCACCTTTTTCACGCTGCCATAGTGAGGCCAAATGTTGCAACTATTTTAGGGGCAGAAATTGCATTCCCAGGGAACTAAGAGATTTGGGTGTTTGATACCAAGGCCTTTCTTGTAAAGACTGCCTGAAACAAATCCTCATTATCTGCATTGCATTGAGGGCTGGTGGTCATGGTGGGGTTTGGTGTCTTTGTGCTACACGTTGAACAAACACGCAAGAGGCAGAGCTGCCAGCAAAGAGCTTGACGGCTCATCTGACAAGACAAAGCACCGAGGGGAAAGGGAAGCAGGGAGAGGTGGCGTGACTCAACCAAAACCATACCACAGGCCAGGTCAGAGACAGGAGGGAAACCGGCATTTCCAGATTCCCAGTCCAGAGATGGCATGATGGGTCTGATGGCTGCGCCAAGGAAACAGTGAACAAGGGATGATGTTTTGCTCAAGTGATCACCTTGTCTCCTGAGACCAGGAGGACTGAACTGGTCTTTAACAGAGGTCCACTCCTCTCCCACCTGCCCTGAGGGATCTTTTGGATAGCCCAGATGGCTCATCCTCCAGCATCTTTTCTGAGGTACTCTGCCTTTATGTCACCCTCCAGCCCATCATGCCTCTCTTTTCCTGCAGCTGCTTTCTGCCTGAAGAAGCCTCAAAGTTGCAGGTCCTGTAATAGGTAAGGCAGAACCACTCTGAACCCCAGAGCAGATTTGCCAGCAGGGCAAAGCAGATCATGGCAGTCTCCATCCATTACCACCAGCCAGAATAGCCTGGCTTCTAAACTCAAGTGGCACATGCCCCATGGGGCTGTGCAATCCCACTGGAAGCCCAGGTAATGCTGCATGGGTTACTCTGCTGAGACTTCCACAGAAAACATGGGTTTGGGGCTGTGCAGCATGGGAGCATCCCTTCCCCCCCATTATGGACCAGCCTTCACTGTGGCATATAGCACACAAAAACATCTCGGGCCCATCTGTTCCTGGGGCCACTGAGCACAACTCTCCTCCCGGACCTTCTCAGGAGGAACAAAAGGCTTTTCTTCTCCAGCCTGTGGCAGCTGAGTGCACTGAAGAAGGGGATCAATATCTATCGACCATCACTGTTTCCTTCATGTGTCCCCAGCCCCTGTGATTATGTATCTGCTCTCTTTTCCTGGCCTGCTTTCCACAGCAGGAATTCACCTCATTCCCTCCCAAAGAGAGCTCTGGAATTGGGTTCCTCTGCGCCAGTACTATTTCACAACCCAAAATTATGGTATTAGGGGTAATGTTTGAATTAGAGATACTCCAGAAATTCTGGCTTTGTGGATAAAAAATAACTGAGGTATTACAGCTGAAAATGCCCCTCTGGTGCCTGCTCTGCATGGAAACAAAGTGCTGAGCACCAGCATGTGAAAGATCTCATTACATCCCCCCCATGGGGTAAGGGAGATGAGGAAGAAAGAGGTCTCTCCAGATGTGGGACATTCCCTGAATCTTTACCTCACTAGGTCTGGCATCACCAGGGAGATCTCACCCTTCACACCAGTCCTGCCTGGGCAGCCCCATCCTCTCTCTGGGGGTACCTGCTCTCCATCTATGGGCAGCTGGTTCAGAGCTAAAGCAGTAGAAAACATTCCAAACAAGCAAATAATTTCCCACTGGTTCACTTCTCTGAACCGACTCACCCCAGGGTGAGCTGAGCATCAGTCCCGGCCAGACAAAGAGCGGGAATGCACAGGTGGGGGGGCTGAGCAAACAGATTTTGGGGGGGCTGAGATGATTTGCATTGGTTTCACCAGGACAAAATGACTCTGTAACCGGGCTGAGAGCTCAGTCCTCATGGCAAAGGGGCACAGAGGACACATGGGCACCTTTGCAGCAAGCACCCTTGCCCAGCTGTGCGCCCCCAACCCTGACTCCTGCCTGCTTGGGGAACCTGCCTGAAAATATTGTCTGCCTGCAAGAAAAGCTTCCTATACCTCCAGCCCCTTGACACCGACTGCTGCAAAACAACAAACCTCTGTGATGGCAAGGGACAGAGGAATAAAGAAACTGAAAGATCTTTAGCAAGCAGCTGAATGGATGCAGCCCCAGGAACAGCTATCCAGTCACTCCCAGTGCGAGAGCCCAGGACTTGCATCCGCCAGGACTTCTGTCACCCTTGAGAGCTAGTGCCTACCCAAAACCTCTGAATATGACCTGGTTCAGCCCTGCCCTGGTGGAAGAGCACTTGGGCACTGTGCAGGCATGCAGTGGGTGAACAGCACATCGGGATGCTTGTGCAGAGCGAGCAGCTTCTCAGGATCTATGAACCACCAGCTGAAGGCACATCTTGGTTGCATCTTTTCCGATAAAAGCTTGGATCCCCTCCTCATCTCCATCCTCCTCCCCACCCCCAGTGTTTACTGCTCTCAAACTCTGATTTAGGTGGTTTGCTGTGGCTTTCATCTAAGTGCATCAGCATTTTTAAATTAGTCACAGGTGACTCACAGGGTTACAAGAATAATGTTAAATTACCAGACATACACAGCCCATATACTTTATTACCTCATTTTTGTATCTTCTTTATGGTCTGTGATAGCAATGACCTTATAGTCTGTGGCTGAAGAGCCAGTCAAACTTGTTCTCTGTCAAAATGGTAATTAAAAAATTCCTATAGTGTAGGAAGCAAACCTTTACTCTCCAGTATATTCCTCCTTCCAACAAGGCCCCTGAATGAGGCTGGGAGAGCAAGAGAAGACAATGTGCATAAAAATCTCCAATGAACATGCTCATCACCCAGGCACCGCTCAGTCATCTGCATTAATATTTTAAATAAATATGTGTTAGGCTTAATGGTGTACAGTGTATGTCAGAGCCAGAAAAATATAGAAGTTTCTCTTTGGCCACCAAGTGATAGTTGGTCAGATTGAGAAGAAGGAGAAAAAGAGGATAAATATATTAAATACATTTAGCAAACAGTTTGTATTGTTCTTGCTTTCAAATGAAAATGACAGCTTGACTATCTCTTTCCTTGCTTTAATTCTCTTCTTCTAATATTGTAGTGATCAGATTGGAGGGAAAGATAATAAAAAGGAAGGGAAAATACAATATCTGAGGAAATTTAGGCGATTGGGGTCATGAGAAAAAAAGGAATAAAAATAGAAAATGTAATTATTTGTTGGAGGAGAGAGGAAGAGGACTCAATTTTTGTCTCCTGAAAAACTGCAGCCAACCCTAGTTAAGAGTTTCACAAGAGCATGTGTTTAGGGCAGGTCTTGCCTGATTGCCCAAGACCTTCTCCATTTCCTCTCCGTCAGCCCCAGGAACAAGATTAGCAAAAGCCATTTGGATGGTGGCAGGAGCAGAGCTCAGAGCTCAGGAGGGCAGGTCCTGAGCATCCCGCGCTGCAGCTGCATCCCCAGGTCCTCCATGGGCAGCACACATCCCAGCCTTACGAGGCACAGGGAGGAGGAGATGCTTCATCCCCATCTGAAGCTCCTGGAGCAGTGGAGACAACCCTGAAAGTATTTCACCCTACTATTCTCCCTGCTCTATTATTATAGACAAAATTCCTTCCTCCCCTCTCCACACCCCCAAAAAAAAAGTCTTTTCCCTTGGGTAAGTGGCTCACATCCGATTTTTGACCACATGGTCCCCACTGGGTACCAGATGTTGTTATTACTGGTTGGAAACAAATTCCCAGAAGCAGTAGAAATGCTGGATGGATCTCATCTTTTTTCTTTTTCTCCTCCCTCCCCATTCAGATTCTTTTTTATTGGTGTCATTTACAGGTTACTAACCAAGTTGAAACATTCAAGCTGAAAGTCCAGCAGTTAAAAAGCAGCAAGGCATTCAAAGCCTGCTTCCTGTGCAGTTTTTAAAGTGCTGCACTAAGGAAATGTTCAGGAGAGTGAAGCTTTGCCTTTTATATATCCCAACAGACTTACACTTTCTAATAGGCCCGCCTAAATCAACGAAGTATTCCCCAGCCAGGGCCAAGAGTCGGCAAAAATGGCTCAAAGGCAATGGATGCAGCCACAACTTTCCACTGGAAGTTAATGAACTTTTAAAAACATTTTGGGACATGATGTATGCGCAATGCTCCTCAGTGTATCCCAGTTAATATAATGCGTTCCTTTCCCCGAGGGACACCCTGTCTGAGCTGTCAGTGGTAAGGTTGTTCTTCTGGAGCTTTTTCTTTATATACACAATCCTCTCCCTCTGTCTCTCCTTTTGTTTTGCAGGGGAAGCAAAAGGCAACCAACTCCCGCTTGTATAAATTGTGTGCTTCAAAGAGTTTGAAGGGCAAATGAACAGGAGGGGAAAAAAAATCCCTCTGGCTGAGTGAACAGAGGAGTCATAGTGCTGCCCTGGACATCAGTGGTGGGTTTGAGCATCCTGGGGATGTGTAGCTGCACACTCATGTGCACGTGAGTATGCGTATCTCTGCACCCACACACGGGCAACAGGAATCTCTGGTGCAAGAGAGTGTCGGCTCATCTAAGTGGCTTCCTGCATCACATGTCAGCAAGTCATGAGCTGGTTTCTCCTCATGAAACCCAAAGACTCCTGTGCAGGAGTGCTTCCTGGCACACTTCAGGATGGCCTGAAGCTCATCAGGTTTATCTTACTGTGGATCAGCAACAGCTGCCAGACCTGAAAAGAACTGGGGAAAATGGGGGATCACAGTAAGAGCCTCACTGGTCCAGAGGCCACCTACTACTCCACCCTTAAATAAAGTCTTCTCAAAGATGAGCTACAGCCTAAGCTCGGCAGCTTGTCTGGAGACAGGCCAGTCCACCATCGTTCTCCAGACAGCCCGATGTTCAGTTGTATCCAGTCGTAGGAAGCTGAGGTCTAGTTTGAGGTTGAATTTCTTTGATTTTCAGATACTATTGTCCAGCTCTGGGTGTCCCTCTGAACTGTTCTTCACACTTGCTCTCTCAATGTGTCTGGACTCAGCACAGCTCTCCTCCCAAGACTGTGTTTTCCCCGTCCCAGCTGACATTACCTATCATCTTAACTGCTCTGAAGATTACCGCTTTTTTTTCTTTTTTTCTCCCCATGGCATTGCAGTGAGAGCTCATCTTAAGATGTTATCACAGATGACCCTGAAGTTGTTCCTCACGACACTGCTTTCAAACAAAAAGCTTGCTCTTCTGTAAGCACAGCCTTGCATTCTTCACTCCCAGAGGGATTCCCTTCAATTTAGCTGGACTAAAAGCATCCTGCTGAACCATGACCAGTTAAGTACACAATCCATATCTCTCAGTATGAATAACCCATATCCTCCTTCTTTGCTAGCCTGCAGATTTCTGTGTCATCTGTAACACCATAAAAGGTTCCTCACCTCTATATGTTCTATATCACTGCAAAACAACTTATACAAAACCTTAAACAGTGGTGGAGAAAGACCAGTCTCTGGGGAAGCCTCTTCAAAATAGCTCTACTCATTGGAGTCATGGCATGAAAGGCTTTCCAGATGCAGTAGCGAATTGGTCCACCTAATTGTTGTCCCTGCGATACTGCAAAATATATGCTTTCAAAACCAAAATATCATTGGCTATCATGGGTGATATTTCTTAAAGAAGTTTTATTAACCATATCAACGTCGTTGCCTTCCTGTCGTGGCTTAACCCCAGCCAGCAGCTCAGCTCCACACAGCCACTCACTCAACCCCCTGCAGTGGGATGGGGGAGAGAATTGAAAGGGTAAAAGTGAGAAAATTCCTGGGTTGAGATAAAGACAGTTTAATAGGTAAAGCAAAAGCAAAATAAGGAATTCATCCACTACTTCCCACTGGCAAGGAGGTGTTCAACCATTCCCAGGAAAGCAGGGCTCCATTGTGAGACTTGGGAAGACAAACACCATCACTCCAAACATCCCCCCTTCCTTCTTCTTCCCTCTAGTTTTATTGCTGAGCATGATGTCATATGGTGTGGGATATCCCTTTGGTCAGTTGAGGTCAGCTGTCCCAGCTGTGTCCCGTCCTAGCCTCACTAATAGGGCAATCTGAGGAGTGGAAAAGGCCTTGAGGTTGTATAAGCACTGCTCAGCAATAACCAAAAAATTAGTGTGTTACCAACACTGTTTTCATCACAAATCTAAAGCATAGCATTATACAAACAATCATATAAAAAATTAACTCTATCCCAGCCCAAACCAGTATACTTCCTTAACCCCAGACTACGATCGTAAGATACTAGTAGACTCTTTTCAGTCTCCCCCAGTCACCCCATCTAAGAAGAATTCAAAGTTTTCTCCATTTCTGAAGGCAGATTTGCTAATATTTGGCAGGCAAACAGCAGGGTGAAATCAATAGGGGCAACTGAAGAAGATTATGGCTACAGGTCATTTGTTTACACAGCTTTGCCAGTGACCTGACTGGGGGAAAGTTAATATAAGCTTGTAGTTTTGGAAACCAGAAAATGTTCACGTGTTCACGGAGTGCAGCAGTCAGAGCCTGTGAAAACGGACACATCAGAGGAACATCCAGGAGAGGAATATTATAGCTTTCCAGTGTTAACCATTTTATGCTGGGTCACAATACAATTCCGGAGGAAGACTTGAGCAACAAACCAGACACTGCTTAGGATATTTAGTTTCAGAGGAGTTTTTAACATGAAAATTTTATTTTAATTTTTTTTAGAAATCCTGTACAAATAGGAGACATTTTCTAGAGACTAGCATTTTAGTTAAAATCACTATCCACACTCCTACTGTGTTTGCTGTACCTCTATGGTCACATCACTCTCCATCTCTCCAAATGATCACCTACTGCCATGTTTTTCAGAAGTTTGTATGCAGTTTGCTGTCAGAAATGTTTTGCTGGCTGTGAAATATCTGGAATGGACAAATATAGCACAATTATGGAAACCCCTTTGTGTAACACTGTGCAATGACCAAATTAGCTAGGACTTGTCTGTCTTTGAAGGTCATTGGGGAGGGAGTAGGGATGTGATGTCTAAAAGCTCATCAGTGGCTCAAAGAAGATAAACAAGGACCAGGTGTCCATGGTCTCCACCAGTACAGGAATTAGAGATCAACAAGTAAAATTAACAGGCAGATGGCTTAAACAAACAGAAGGATGTGGTTCATTAACCAACACGCAGTTGAGCTGTGGAGCTCCTTGCTGCAGAGTGTTGTGGATGCTTGAAATGCACAAGGACTCATAATGGAATTAGGCAAGTTCCCCCTCCAAAATGCATCAGGAGTTATTAGAGCTAAAGACACACTGCCTCAGAAAGTCTACATACAACAAACTGCTACAGCCTTGAAGTGTCCTGTGAAAATATTAGATATCTTTCAGCTTTTCCCTATCCATCTAGTCACAGGTAAGGCTGAGCTAATCCAGAAGTTCTTGAGCATTTTGAGCCTATTTTACTGTTTGAAGTATAATTTCCCAGCAGTATTTTGGTAGTCCTGGTGAAACACATTTTGCCATTGCCAAGCGAGTACAAAATGAATCCAGCTGACAGGTTAAGAACTCTCCATGGAGAGCTAGAAGGAATGATATTCCTATTGTTTTCATGAACAGGGGGTACAAGCAGCTGCATACCACTGGAGAAATTTTACAAACTAGACACATTCCTCAGAGCCCATCAAGAGACCTGAAACACAAACCTGTGGACACAACTCTGTGGATCAGGAAGGTACTAATACACTTATTGCCAAGCCTTGGGCCAATAGGAAAGTGAAAAAGTCACTTCAGATTTCCTTTATTTCTCCTCTCTTCCCTGGGCATCTGCAGAGGACCACTATGAAAGCCAAGATGCTACACTGGTTGGCCCCAGTACAGCCATTTAAGCCTGTCATCCTACTCAGTCTGGAAGAAGATGCCCTCCAAAGAGCTAAGAGAAATTACTAGAGCAGCGATGCTGGTTTGGTGCCATATGGTCCTCATCATCTCCTTGTTACCAAGGCAGCTGCTGGCAGAAGTAGCACTACAAAGGCACCTGCACATCGAGCTGCTCCTACTGCAAGTGCCCAAGGACAAACTCGAACCTATCTGCCTGTCAATCTGCCTGTCAGGAAACACAACACCAGGCTTTCACTGGGATAAATGCTGTTCAATCATCACACCACTTTCATGCCAGGGGAACCTTGCCCTCAGACCCCATAATTTTTAGCAACTACCAACAGGCCTATAATGTGTTGGCAATAGAATAAGGTGCATTGATCTGAGCAACATCTGCTGCTTTTCAACATCACCAGTGGTTATTTGGAGAAGGTTGGTTCATTACCTTTCTCTTAGGTTGTTCCTCTAAGTGTCAGGTCTTGGGGACTGCAGAATCTCAGATAATTTTTTCTTCAGTGTTGTCAAGAGAAGCCTATGAACAACTAGATGTTCAGAGATGAGACACCATGACATTTAGGTTGCTTCAGTATCTCTGTGTTGCTCTCTGAAGGATCATCACATCGAATCCATTCAGTGGCTTCTCTCTATATCTTCCAAGGAAGAGGCAAATCACTCTATTTAAAATGCTTGGTTTTCTCCACAGAGAACAGTATTAGTATTAGATGCAGATGTCTACAGTGGAGAGGACTAATTTTGCCATAAAACTCCTCATAAGACCCTTCTAATTGTTTATTCACTTGATGTAAACTTTCAATGTTTTGAAGACAGGCTCATAGGGTGACTTCTCATCGTCTGTAAATTGCTGGTTCAGGTCACACTTCTTCCCAAGAGGAGAAAAAACTGCATGGCACAGCGTATCACCTCTCCAACAAAATAACTGCGTGGGCTGGGTTGTGGGCAATCGCCAGGCTGGGACAGCTTCTGAAGGTCAATGGCAGAAAAAAAACCCGGATGCTGAGGAAATCTAGAGGTCTCAGCTTGTTCACAGGAAATCCACAAGGAAGCAGGGGAAACAGGAGGGCAAATTCTCTGGATAATTGCCTAGCTTTCTTTATTAAGAGAACACGGTGTTGCATATCTGACTTGAGTCCCAGCACAGTGTCCTCCTTCAGAGGGCTTGGTTTTGATGGGGACTTCATTGGAATAACTTTGTTGGTGCTGGAGGGGCAAATGAGAAAGACTCAGGTGTCTGTGTTAGACAGCTTGACAAGAAGGCAATACGCAGTGGTCCTGCACTGCCAGAACATACAGACATGCTCCTCCTGATAATGATTCACAGCAGAAACCTCAACTGGGCTCTGGAAAGACTCCCTCCTTGCTACTGACCTACCTGAGCTACCCCTTGCCACCCTGAGACCTTCAGACTTGCCAGGCTTATGGCTTGAATCCCGTTCTGTGACAATCAGAGATAAAATTGTCATCTGAACCTTCAAGCAGGTCACAGATTTGAGCATTTTCAGATCAAGAAAATGCCATATGTCACAGAGACGTATTTTAAAAGCCTTGTTTTCATTCCAACACAGAAGAAAAACAAGTTTGGAAAGTCTTAAGGTTACATGCTGTCCTCCTCCAGTGTCATTCTGATTTTCCCTCATGCAGAGGCTGATCTCTCTCCAGGAGCCTACAGTCATTCTGCAGCTGTATTTGCACAAGTCTCGGTCATATCTGTCACCTCCACTTTGCCACCCATGAGAGCTGAAGCTGGGCAGCCATGTTAGCTACTGGCTAAAATGTTACAGAGGCAACTTTGGAGAAGGAGCTCGCCTTGATAACCATTGAAAAATGGTGGCCTCTTAGGGGTTCCTAGAGCATGTCATTCTATGAAGAGTCTAACACAGCGTAATTGTTTAATTTAATTGTGTGGGCACAGCTGGCAGAGAGGCAGAGTGTTACCTTCATGGTGAGAGCTTATATCAGCTCCTTCTCCCACTCCACACTACACTCAGAGTGAGAACAGAAGATCACACAGTCAATATTACAGAACAGCAACTGCTAGGAGCAGCACAGCCATTGACTGCTACACCCATCGCAGGTGGTGATGTCAGAAACCAGGAATGGATAAAACCCCATTCAGAGGCTGCACTTCAGGCTGTATCAATCTGATTTTTGCTGCAGGGTGGACACAGTTTGCCCAGGGGGAAACAACTGAATGACTCCCAGGTGGAATACCTCTGCCTGAGGTATCCCATATTCAGCTATTGACAGCCTCCCTGATAGCAAGCCAATTACCACGGGGGCTGGAAGCTGCACACAGTTTGAAAATTGCTTCAAAGCCACATTAGCAATGCTGTATGGAGACCAGATCCCTCCCTGTAGCAAGATGTTGGGCTGGGGAACATCAATCAAACTCCAGCAAGTTGAAGAAGCAGTACAGGTCACTCAGGATCTAGTCCTTGGCATGGAGGCATGAATGTAATGGGATGTCCCTGACCAGTCCATCTTACCCTAGTTCCTTGTGCTGGGCTTGGTGAGGGGCCAGGTGAGCTGGGTTCATCTTGGATCACAAAGATCTCCCTTTCTCATACAATGTCCTCAAAGAGCGCTCCAGTCTCCACTCCCACTTCGCACTGCTGTAAAGCAACGAGGGCCAGTGCCTAAAGCCAGGATAGCTTTGGGTGTCCCTAGTAAGACCAGCCTACCTGTAGCTGGACACCATTGCAAACCCAGCCCCACTCTCACCCTTCTTCACTGGCCAGCGTTAAACAAGTACCTACTTGCCGGAGCTGCTCTGTGCTCCTTGAAGACCCTTATCTTTGATGGTGATTGTAAACTGTGTATGTTTACAACAGATGCAGTGAGGCACAAGCTCATAGAATCATAAAATGGTTTGAGTTGGAAGAGACTTTTAAAGGTCATTTGGTCTAACATCCATGAGCAGGGGCACTGGGCAACCTGGGCCAGGGTCTCACCACCCTCAGTGTAAAAAACTTCTTCCTTTTATCTGCTTAAATCTCCCTTTTAGTTTAACAGCATCACCTCTTGCTCTGTCTCAACAAAACCTGCTAAAAAGGCTGTTCCCATCTTTCTTACAGGCCTCTTTTAAATGCCGAAAGACCATAATAATGTCTCCCCAGAGCCTTCTCTCCTCCAGCTGAACAATCCCAACTCTCTCAGCCTTTCTTCATAGGTTCCAGCCCTCGGAACATTTTTGTGACCTCCTCTGGACACGCTCCAACAGGTCGATGTCTCTCCTGTGCTGAGGACTCCAGAGCTGGACACAGCACTGCACGTGAAGTCTCAACAGAGTAGAGCAGAGGGGCAGAATGCCCTCCCTTGACCTGCTGGCCACAGTCCTCTTGATGCAGCCCAGGATGGGATTGGCTTTCTGGGCTGAGAGCACACATTGCCAGCTCCTGTCCAGCTTTTCATCCACCAGTACCCCCAAGTCCTTCTCCACAGGGTTGCTCTCAATCCCATCATAGGGGATTTCCCCAATCCAGGTGCAGAACCTTGCACTTGGCCTTGTTGAACCTCATAAGGTTCAACAAGCCCACCCAATGCGATGTTTTTCTCAGCACATACATTTCTCCCTCGCTGCTGGGAGCAGTCAGCGTGTGTGTGCATGTGCATGTTTGCACACTGGTGTGGAAGGGACTGGGAGAAAACTTTGACCTCTGTGAATGCAACCGATGAGGTGGCTGAGGGAGTGATTTGCTATCACTCACCGCCACTCAAGCACACAACAAGCCTAGAAAACGCCGCGGGCTGACAAACCACTCCAGGTCCTGCAGAGAGATCGGTTACCTTTGCCGTGCTCTACCCCACTGCTGATTCCATTAAGTGCCGAGCAATTGAGAATGGAGGATTTTCAATGGGATCAGGTGCAGGCGGCAGGAACCTGGAGCAGCCAACCAGCAAAGCTCAGCCTGAACTTTCAAGCCTGAGTGACTGTAGCTGCGACTCTGGAGCAGGATGAAACCCGCTTAGTGATTTTCAGGAATGTTCTGCTGATAACAGCAGTTGCTCTAAGTTGCTGAACGAATGCAGACGCTGGTACCCTGCTTCCCAGATAAAAAGTGATTAAAGTCTCCTTAAGAGCTTCTAAATCTGCTCTTCAGAAATTCCATTAAGCAATCTAATTAGCTAATTCTATTAACTGATTAGGTGATATTAATTAGTTAATTTAGGGAGGAAATTTATAAAGCTATCGAAGAAAATGCAGAAAAAGGAGGGGGACTTTCGGCCAAGAGCTTCCTTTCTTCACCCCCACAGTGCCTTAATTAGAAATTTTAATTAGCCATATGCTGGAGGTAGGGAATTGCTAATGGACCTCTGCTCTCCCCATCCTCTCTCCTGCTAGTCGTGCATCTACTGGTAATTCATGATGTCCAAAGCAACTACAGAGGTTGGAGGTTTGGCTTTTGGGTATGTTTTCTTCCATATACTTTTTGTCCAGGCTTGCACTGCACAGTGCAGCCGACTATTGATTTAGGAGATTAAAAAAAACCCCAAAACCTGGTACTTAGGGCAGAGCACCATGGGACCACTCTGAGCAGCTGCCTGGCAGCCTTCAAAAGCATTTTTCAATTTGCAGCAATGGGCCTTGGAAGCTGGCAAGTGTTCCTCATGCCAGCTTTACAGGGGGGTCCCCTAGGCAAGGAGGCCCCAGGTTTTGGTTCCTACCACTGCACAGAGTCTCCTGCCAGAGTCAGCTGCCTGGGGAGAGGCAGGATTGGAGAGGAGCGCTGCGAGCGTGGGGTGGCCCGTGGGTGGTGTGAAACAGAGATAAGCCAGTACCCAGGCACGTTCCCAGAGGTCCTGGATGAGGACTCAGTCCTGGCAGCTTTCCACAGCATCAACCAGATTGGAAATTTGGCCACCATTGCCACTGATACTATTATTTCAGTTCCTGACGAATACTGGCAGTGGTGCAACCAAGCCTGCAAATCCTCTTGACCCGGGATGATGTACGTGAGCTCCAAACATGCCAAAACAACTCCCACTGTATCCCAGGTACACATAAACCCAGCGTACCAGTCTGCCACCAGTTACACACAAATCTAGCAGGGGGAGGCAAGAAATCTCCCAGAAAGCTGCAGCAATCTCTCCTGTCAGGCACCCACAGAGAAAAGGCTCAGCATGCTCCAGGCAGCTCTCTACATATCTACTCTACCTCTGTTTACAGCGTCCTTTCTCCAAACATGATGATTCATGAAGGAATGGGAGGATGTACAACCACCACAGAGTCCCCAAATGCTCCAAGAGGTGCTGACATAATTGCATGCCAGACATTCAAGGAAGACCCTCCATGTTCATTAGCTTTGATAACCCAAGTGGACAAGTGCAGAGGTGGGGGAGCTGCAACCTGAGGGACAGGGTCAGGTGGTTGTGGTGAAGCATCAGCTACTGCAAGTCAGAGACCTTGTACTTGGGCCAGGAGCTCCCTGCGGCAGAGCAGTCTCATGCATCACTTCTGCAGCACCTACAAGAGACCATTCTCCAGGATGAGTTGCTACCACAGAGCAAATGCAAATGAAGTCCTGGACCATGGTGGCCCCATTAATATTAATGCTGTCAAAGTTACTGCTAAAAACACAAGTGCCACTGCCCACCACTTACCCAAAGCACGTTTCTGACACCAAGAAGCGTCAGCTTTTAGAATAAACTTTGAGGATTTAAGCTTTCCAATTATGCCTGCACCACAAATTTTCAAAATGGAAGGTGAGAATACATGAAATCCCAGGAACTGGGACAAAGCCCCAGGGATGATGTGACTCAGCCAGGAGCCTTGGCAATGCTACTCAGCACCATCTTCCATCCTGATGGGAGAGGAGGTTTGTGGGTGTCCTAGCAGGTGAAGGAGCAGTGCCACAGCCTTCAAGTTCCCAAAGTGACCTCATCTGCAAGGCATTCATCTCCTTGCATGAGACTTTATGGCCTCAACCACAAATTCTTCCTGCAAAGTGGAAACTGCATCTCCTGCTTGTGGTGTAACCAAAGTGATTTCCAGGCTACGGTTGTGCTCCATCCCAAGGCCGTCCTGAGGCACAAGCTGAGTTTGGACTTCCTTTGAAAGGTGAAGAGCCACCCCAGGTAACAAATATTGCTTAGAAGAGGGCAGAGGCTGTCTGATGAAACCAATTTCCACAGAGGTGGTTTGGTCCAAACCAAAACACGTAGCTTTTAACAAGTGTATGGTAAAGAGACTGTTTCCTGCCTCTCCTGGCTGGTTGATGACGGGATCTAGGGGTTGTCCTGCCTCAGAGGGGCCAAGTCCACAAGCACTGCTTGCTAAAAGCTCAGAGAAACTCCTGGTAGGAGAAGCAGTGTACACATCCCCTGTTTCTCATAGCTTTCTTGAAGCTACCAATCATGCCAAAACAGGGTGTTACATGCCCAGAATGATCCAATATGATAATTTGCATATTCTTTTATGCCCAAGGGCCTGCATGCCATGCACTTGAGTGCTCAACCACTTTGGGATACTTCTTACCACTGGGTTAGGAACAAGCAAGCCCAAAGAGTCTCCCAGCTCCTAACCAATACAATCCTGTCCTTCCAGGCTCCCTGCTTTCCTGGGGCCCAGGAAACAATATTAGCAATAATGAGCTGATCTTAAGGTTGACCTCAAACACATCACTATCAACCTGCACTATTAGGTAAACCTCTGACGGCTAATCCACCCACCTCTCACGACACATCCCCAGATGCTTGCACACTTGGGGAGCAATGTCCACCTTCAGCAACCATGGAGTTCCCACCTCCCTCACCCTGCTGTCACTGCAATAGCAACAGGCCAGGAGTGATAAGGACAAGGCACAGAAGTGCTCTTGATCTGAGCAGCAAAAAGTACATGGAGGGCAGCTCTGGGGTTGACCACACTGTAAGCTATGTGCACAAAAAGCACAGAACTGGATAAGGGCAAATTTCAAGCTCAAACTGCCAAAACTGGACAGCACAGCTGAACTCAGCTGCATGCAGAAAGCGTCAAGGGAATTTTATTGCTATTTTAACCCAAACTAGTTATTTTTTGTCTTATTTCTTTATTCCATACCACATCTATTCTTCACAGCCATCTAAGTCTGCTGAGTCTTATTTATCATTTCATGGGACAAGTTCTTTTCTTCCTCACAGCTTGGGGACCTGAAAAAAGACAAGGAGACTCCAGATGCCTTGTGTCCAATCTGCCTCATCCTTCTTAGCAAGTCTCACACAGAAATAAGTGCATTTTTTTCCTGTGGGGTGTAATTCCAACATCATCCCCAATGGAGGATGAGAATTGCCATCAGCTGAAAATGTTTCTCATGTATCTTTATGTCCCACTAAGAGCCTGGACTATACCTGTAAGGCCTATCCTGAAGCGTGTCTCATAGTCTGCTTTCTGCAAAAGAAATTCAGGAGGGCAGCAAGGATGCTCAGCGTTAAGTGTTGGCTATAGAAGGCTCCCATTGGAGAAGAGGCTGAATGGCTTTGAATTCTCCCTCCGAAAGGAAAGAATTCTCTGAAGATAAAATATTAGAGGTTGTAAAGCCACGAATAAGCAGGGAAATACGGATATTAAACAGTTGTTCATTATTTCCCATACCAGAGGTCCCAGGAGTACTCAGGAAACATGCAGTTAAGCACACCTGAGACACAAAAGGAAGCATGTTTTCCCAGAGCACTTAATTAATCCATGGAACTCCTTGCTGTAGGATGTTGTGAAGGCCAAAAGTCTGAGTGAAAATTCAAGAATATATAGTGTTTAGATCATCATAGAATCATAGAATGTTTTGGGTTGGAAGCGATCTTAAAGATCATTTAGTTCCAATCCCTCTGCTATGGGCAGGGACACCTCCCACTAGACCAGGTTGCTCAAAACCCCTTACCAATCAATGGCTACTGAAAACCTTGGTTTGGAAGCTCCCTTCAGCTTCAGGAGTCCTCAACTACTGCCTACAGCAGAGGATGGCTCTTGGGAGACCCCAGAGATGGGGCACGGTGGGCTCCATGGGCTTGAGCCCCTTACCATCCTCTTTCTTCTGCCATTCCCCACTCAGTCTCACCGTGCAAACTGCAGCTCGGCATGTACTTTTGCGAGGATCCCTGGAGCAGCAGAAGTTGGTACTAAAGTTCAGCTGTAACAGGAGCTTTGTTTAGCGGTGCTGGGACCAGAAGGTCAGCAGCAGCTGCTCTGCCAGGGTTTAACGCTTTGTTCACCTCTGCGCACTCGCCCGTGCAGAATTTCCTGTTCCCCGGGCAGCACAAGGAAGAACCTTCTTTTATTTTTATTAACCCTATTATTCATCAATTTGAGCTCTGTGATAACGCCAAAAGCGGGCCTGCCTGCAGCTCTGCTGTGCTCTAGGACAGCAGCCAGCAGCCGTTTTTCACTGCTTTTTCTCAAGCAACCCCAGGTGGCACCAGGAAATTTCTCTCCTTGTATTTTTGCAAAGTGCTGTTCAAATGATGGTGGATCTTGAGCACCATGGGGCTGCACCACTGTCAGGGCACCTAAATCAGGGTAAAGCAGAAGGACTCGAATAAAGTCCCACATTGCAGGAGATCAATGTAGCAATGCTGAGCGCTCAGCTGCTATTTCCCAGTGCAGATTCCACCTAGATTGAATTTTCCTGAGCATCTGCAGGGCTGGGGGGTGCATGTGTTAACCTGACAGAAGCTGGAGAGAGTTCAGAGGTGACCATAAACGAACAGACACATCTCTAGGAGGTCATTATGTGAAGTGGCTTGAGCACATGATGGACAGCCAGGAGTCCCCTGGTTGCCAGGTGCGATTCTGCACCCCGACACCATCCTAGCTGCACCAGCCAACAGGCACAAGCCCCTTTTCCAGCTCTGAGGACATAGGATTCAGCAGCATAGTTTGCATCTATTCTGCTAAGATATTTTTGTCCTTCAAAAAAGGACAGCCACATTGCTGCTGCCTGTTGGGGACATCTCCAGTCTGTGATAACCCCCAAATAGTGCCTGGACATCACCTGGGAAATGTCAGAAGGGTCATGCCGGGGACTGTTCTCACCATTTAACAGCACGGACAGTTTTGTGGGAGCCCATGATCACGACTTGAATACTTTACCAGTTGAGATGTAGCTGATGCACGCACCCTCCCTGGCTGTTCTCAGCCCTAAAGATCTCCCCTAGACTGATAGCACGAGTGTTTCCCACAGTTCCTGAGCAGCCAACCCAGACACTCTGCAACGGACCTGCCAAAGTCTCAGCTCAGCCCCGTAGCTCTGCTCCCCCCAGGGCAACAACGTCTCCAGCTCTGGCAGCAAGCCACGTCCTGTACACATGGCCAAGGCATCTCGGAGGAGATAAAACTGCAGCTTCCCAAGCACTCAGCCACCCTGCCAGGCCCAACACCACATGCCTCCCGGCTGAGCTGCTCTCAGGGTCAGCTTGTCTCGTATCACAGCTCTTCAGCAGCCCCTGCCTGATCATTCAGCTACAGTCCCAGGAGTTATGGCTTTAACTTACACCTCTGTGTAATGGTTATAGCCTTTTATTCTCCAGCCTCCTGGCTGAACAGACATGACACTTTGACCTGAAAACTCAAGAAACTCCAATTACTTAGAAATTGCCCCTCCTCTTCCCTGGGGTTTGCTGGTGTGAAGTTTCTCTGTGGTTTTGCTGTTTAGTGCAAAACTGAATCAGTGTGCTCAGACAAGAGCGTCATAATGTTGGCCATGTCACATACAGGGTTCCTTACATCACCACCTGGCAGTACTCACTGTCATCTTGTGTGTCAGCCCTGGGACTTCTGTGCTCTTTTGTAAAATGCCAAAGGACTCTTCGTGCCCACTCAAAAATGGCTTGGAGGACTTGGACGGTGCTGGCCATCAACAAATGCTGGTTGACAATATCCCAAAAGGGCTTGTGAAGTATGCTTAACAGGCCATCTTGTGAAGGCTGCTTCCACAGATCACCAGTCTTCCTGATTATGATCACATGAAGGAAAGGCTTTCATGTGCATGGATGCTTCAGCAAATTCATTTCTGTCTAGACTCCTATGATGAGCATTTATCAGGCCAGACTTCTGCACCACCAATATATTAGAAGAAAGAGGTACAACAGAGCTGTTCAAGGGAACAACCCCAAATAAACATCCCTGTCAATCTGGAGATGCTCAAGCAAAACGATACAGCCACCACCATGTGGTCCACAGCAAGTCTCCATCTGCGCACAGACGAATGTAAGGAAAAAGCCTTTTATAGCTGGGCAGAAGCTGCTTCGCTTGCTGAAGCCGCAGAGGGGAAGTGGGATCACGCGACGAATGACGAAGATATCTCCTCTGCCAGCTCCACCACAAGCAGCTGTGGCTGCGAGAATTCAAGATCTGACAGCTCTGACACTTCGCAACATGCTGGACCAAATTATCCATGGAGGTAAACGGTGCTCAGCTCCAGCAGAATTACACCAGAGGCCAGTTTTGATGTATCATCTGCAGAGGGCAGTGGGAGAAGGCAGATGTTCTTATCTGATTTGAACCAGATCATGCATCGCTGGTAATCTCTGTGGTAATGTATAATTTTGGGCCAAGCCAAGAAACCCAATCCGGTGCTGGGTCCTCCAGCTGTTACTACACTACAGTCATAAAACCTACTTCGTACACCTGCTTGCGTAATCCAGTTCCATGGGGTTTCAAAGCAGCCTTCCTGACCATCCCCAGAGATCAGTTTTGCCCTGAAGAATGAAGCTGGCTAGCTCTTGTAATTGTAGCTAATGTGGTGAGCATTGGCTGCCTGCTCCTCTAGGTTTGTTAGCGTGCTTCTTGTTGTGAAAGCATCGGTCTTCTCCTTCACTGTTCAGTGGTTGGTAAATCCACTGTGAGATGTAAGCCACAAGAAGATGCAGACATACCTTTCTGCATGGGCACTCAAGGAAGGTGACCAAGGCTGGCTTTTGTTATGCTGTGGACTGGGATGGGAATATAGCCAGGACTGAATGCAAGGATCTTTCTCTCACCATCCTCTAGAAACAGATAAGGAGACACAACCACCATTTGCAAGAGTGACCTTTCAAGAAAAATTCAGGATTAGTTATCTAGACCCAAGTGAGGGACCCCTTAATGGGCTGTGATCACCACATAGCCCTTATTAAAGACAGTCCTTATACGGACAAAGCTTGATCCCATCTGATCCTCGGGGCAAGCAGCAGCAGACTCAGGATCTAACAGAGGCAGATTTCTCATTCTTCCTTTTCCCTGAAATCCATGGGAATGATTCCACGATGCAGAAACATGAAAGGGAATATGGTGCTGCAATTTCCTGTGGAGAGGCACCTGTAAGTCAATTACCAGTTACCTTTAAGCCAGGAAAAAGTCCCTGAATTCAAGAGGAGAGACATCAATAAAGTCCTACTGGGATGGACTCTACAAATAAAAGAATGAACATTTTTGCACAGTTTCTTTTGAAACCACAGAAGAGCAGCACTGAGCAGGAATAGAGTTTTCTCTGTGATTCATTGGAGGACTCAAAGACTTCAGAGGAAATGTACCCTCCTGCTGTAAATGACAAAGGACCAGCTTTCCTCCTTTTCTCACCAGTTGCAGTGAAGTCAAAGCAGATGTGGCAACCCACAGCAAGTCAGGGTTTTAGTTGGCTGCAGCAACCCAACATGTGGCTGAGGCTCTGGCCACTCCGTATCCCAGCCCTTTCCAAGAGCTGTAGGAAGGTTGTTCCCTAGAAGAGCTTTCAGCTGGTCTATCTGCTGCAGGTTCTTCTCCTGTCCCCTGCAGCGGGCTGTATTAAATAATATGAGGGACATCTGCTGTCTGTGGTTCATTTTCTTTCATCCTTTCCCAAGGCAGAGACCAGCCTGGCAGGAAGTCCAGCTCCCTTACATTGTTTTGGATCTCCCTGAGGCAAAGAGGTGGAGAGAAGGCCCCCAGGTCACACCCAGCAGTTCCTTTTAGCAGCATATTGTAAATATTTGGGACAAAAGCCTTCTGGATCTGCTCAAACTGGCCATTTGCCAGTGCAGCAAAAGACACACATGCCAGCAAGTGTTTTGTTTAATTTCATTCTGGCCCCTTCCTAACTCTGCAGGTACCTACAGGGATGGAAGGTGACCTCAGGCCAAACAAAGTCAGTCTGTGGACTTTCCCACTGGATTCAGCAGGTAGGATCAGACCCAGAGCCCCATGGAATCCAAGTGTCTGGCAAGCACTATTAGTGCATTTGCCTTGTTAACACCTGATGCAATGGACTGTTTATCTTTCCTGCCTCTGGTGCAGGATCCAAGCCCCATGCAAATTAAGAACTCAAAAATGCTTAAGGGTTTTGCAGCAAAAGGAAGACCCCACACCTCCCTGCCCTAAAACTAAACCATGCCTCTTGGATTCCTGCACACTACCTTCAAATAGGCAAAAGGAATTATTGATCCTTTCTGAGAAGAAGACCTGGATGTAGCTCGCTACCAGATACAGCTGAACTGTCATGGTGCTGGTCTGGATAGCAAGATTAGCTTCCTATAGCCTGGAACCAGTCTTGGGACCTCAGGATAAATCATTCCTACCAACAAGATGGGTTAAGGGAGCAGAGAGAGGGAGCAGATCCCTGTGCATGTACCGTGCCACTAAGACAAACAGCTTCAACACTCCCAATAGCTTTTTCTCCTTCTTGTTGTCTTTCCCTTGGTGAGCTTGTAGACCTACCTTGTGGCCTTGCCTGGCCTTGTACCTTGTCTTGTGTGTTTCCTCATCACTATAGGGTCAGAAGACATCCCCATAAGTGCTGGCAAGGCAATAAGAGTGCTTCTTGTTGAAGTGCAATTGATTCCACTGCCACTGATGCAGACAGCATCACTGGGGACTGAAATAACATCAAACTAGCTTGACTGACTAAGCGAAGCAGCTAAAATGGATATTAGAACCCTGTATGGCAAGAGGTATTAAAAGCAAAAAGTGTGGCAAAGCCCAAGAACACCAGCCTCCAGCTGTGCTGAAGGGAGAGGAATGAGGGAAAAATGGGGAACTTTTTTCTCTCATTTTATTCAATCTCTGTCTCAGCTTCACAGAACTGGAGAATAATTTGGGTTGTCAGGGACCTCTGGAAGCCTCTAGCTCAATGCTCTGACCAGAGCGGGCCTAGCTTCAAGGTTGTATCTAGATGTTCAGGGACTCGTTCCATTGAGTTTTGGTTATCTCTGAAGATGGAGACTTCTCACCCTCTCTGGGCTTCTTGTCATTCAGTGCTCTCATGAGAAAGACGCCTTTCCTTATGACCTAAAGGAATTTCCCTTGCTGCAGCTTGTGCCCATTTCATCTCCTGTTGTTGTGTGCTTCTTCTCAATAGCCCTCCTTCAGGTAGCTAAACACATCAAAAATCTGCCTCTTCCTTTTGCCTTCTTTTCTCCTGACACCTTGAAAAATCCCTTTGGCCCACAGTGAATCACCTTAGTTTGACTTCTAGTAAGAAAAGTAGCAGCAATGAGTGCTGGATTTTGGTTGTAGGGGTTGATGTCACCTCTCTTTCCAGCTACACTCTGTGCTTTTCTTTCGAGCAATTTGCAGTTGAATGTGCAAATGTGCTCCTGAAAAGCAAAAGTCACATTTCTCATCAAGCCGAATATTCACTGGAAAAATGCACCCAAGGAAAATCACTAGAAATTGGGTGCCTTTGAAAAATTTCACCCATTCTTAGCATCCTCCCCCTCAGCTCTACTGAGTGTTAAATATTAAAGTGAGGAGCTGCTGGCTTTGATATAGAAGTAGTAATTCTCTGCCTGAGGTATTTCCTTTCCTGGTTCTCCTCTCTTTCAACTCAGAGTGATTTTTTTTTTTTTAATTCTGTAGTATTTGCCTGTTTCCAACACCTCCCCCACGTGGCATGATGTCAAATCAGCAGCAAGCAGGCCAGCAGGAATGTATATTCCCATTACCTTCAGCACTACAGAGGAAGCTTTTAAGATGTAGCCAGTAAATTCAGCCTTCTGCAGGGCGATTGCTCAGCAGAAGTCCCTCTTACACGAATGTCACCATGTGCTTCCCACAACAAGGCAGCCAAAAGGTTCCTGCTGTTGCCAGAAGATGGTTAGAGGGCCAGCCATCACAGTGCCAGGGCTTTCTGGATGGCTTCGCTGGGATGCAGGTAAGCAGAACTATTGCTTTATGTCTGGGGAGAAAATGCAAGGCCACGGCCAAGGTCAGGGAGCCCTACAATGTGTATTTGGAAGGGTTTCCTCTGTCAGACCCAGTACAGTTACCTAGGCAAGGGCAGACCATTTCCAGTTGTCATGAGTCCTGCTCAGCTCCTGAACTCTCTGCAGTCCTGTGGCAGTGAGGTCCATAGGCCAGTGGGAAATGTCCCCATTGAAATCTGTTTTTCCCTTCTGTTATTACTTTTGTCCCATATCAAAGGCTAAGAGAACAGAATTACCTTGTCTGAGAACTGAGACAGAGGCAAACATGAAACAAATGATCCTAGAACCATTTTCTTAACTCACTAACACATAAATGAATTACTAAGAAAGCACTTTCGTTTCCTTTCTTTTCTAAAGCAAACCAAACCTTTGCCTGCTTTAACTCGACCAAACTGTTACTAGATCACGCTTCAGAGGATGACTAGGCCCAAGGAACTAGATAAAAGGTATCTGGGGACACCCACAGAGGTATTTTGGGATCCAACTCTTTGTTACAAGTCTAAACTTCAACTGGTTTCAAGGAGATGAACATATGTAGGTCTGGGCAATACGTGGGACTTGAGCTTTTCCTGTCCCCACTGACCCAAAAAGAGGGTACTCCTGTGCAGCTCTCGCCACATCAGAATAACACTTATACCCACTAAGGCAGAATATATAAACTTCTGCTTCAAAAAATTCAAGTATTATGTGTGAAAATTGATGTTAGGTAATGAATCAGACCTGTGAAGACCCTGATTGTGGTCATGGGAGGCAAGCTCCAGAAAGAAGCATGAGCTTCTAGGCTTCTGCCATGGATAGCTCGTGCTCTACAACACTTTCCCTGCTGCTAGGGACAATGGTGATCTATTTGTTTCATTACAGGCCTTTGCAGTCTGGGTATTTTAAGCTGCTGCTAATTAGCAATGTCAGTTGCCACTATAATAGTAATTTAGTTTCATGTAGTTTTAAGTGGATTGAAATGTTTCTATCTATATTTCTCTCCTGTTCCTTCTGCAAACAAGAAAGGTAAATGCTGATCAACCTGACAGATAAAACAGACGTAACTATGGTCGACCATTTAGATCAACTGCATTTATCAGGCAGTCATTGCACATTCCCACATTCCTGGAGCACAAGGTAGCTTTCCTATACTATAAAAAGAAAGTGTATTGCTGGATTGCAGAAACCTGAAATATATTTCTTGCCATAAGAAGTATTACAGGCCTCTACAAAGCAGAGTTTTATGTCTTTTAAAAGCCCCGTTGCCACATATTTTGTAGCAAAACCTGGCTATGCAAGTTGGCAGTGGAGCATCACCTGTATTTTCAGTCAACAACATCAGCTTCTTCTTGATCTGAGATCCTGACCCACAAAATGCCTTCCTTACAGTCCAACTGAGAGGTGGGCATGCAGTCCCTTTAGCAAAAATGTCCTGCATTTCCACACCCAGCTGGACTTCTTCCCTTCTTTAATGACATCAATAAATCTGGGCAGGGCTTAGCTCGAAAACAAGACCCTTAAATGTGGGCAGCTGAGTGTCACCATCTATACATGAGCTAAATGTCCAAGTTCCCTTAATTGTAAGCAGAGATCTGGGCCTTGGTTTGGTTGTTCAATTAGATACCCAGTGCCACTGAAGTGCTGGGGCCCGCGTTGTTGGCCCCAAGTTGGAGCTGACCTGTGAATGGCTCACAACCTAGCAGAATGTTTTGTTTTTCTTATTGGCTTCATGTTTCAGAGTCAGAACCTGGCCCACCTGTGGCTCTGTGGCTCTGCCCTCACCCAGGTGGTCATAGTTGGGGTGGTAGGTGAGGCCAGGATTGTATTAACCAGGAGCTGATGAATTGGAGGAGCTTCCTGTTGGATGTGGCTTCTGTTGGGGCTGGTTGCATCTTGCTGAGCTCTCTGCGTGGTGTCCTTCCATGTGAAGGGCCACTGAGGGAGCCATCTCTGGCTGTTGTGTCCAGTAGGCGATGCTGGCACCACAGTGGGCAGCGAAGGAGCTGGGTCCACAGGGACCTATGGCAAGACTGTTTGAAAGAAGACTTGTGAGGGGATGTTGCAGAGTTCAGTGTTGGCCTGTGTGATCAGGCAACTGACAGCAACATAAATTGATGATGACGGCTGAACCAGCACAACAGCCACTTGACTTCTGGATAGCTAGCTCTACACAACTGACAGATACAATCAAGGACCTTTGGGAGACTCTTCTGTGGCAGCAGCTGAAGCCCATACAGAAATCTCGAGACCATCTCAAAGACACAAGGCGTTATGGTGGGAAGGGAGTCATGACCCTACACCAACCAACAAAGTAAATGCAGGGAGATGTTCAAGTGCTCAGCTGGTGCCTGTCTACTCCAGAGGAAGCTAAATTTCCCTCCAGACTCCACTAGCTGTATTGGCTAAGTCTCTACCAACTACAGCAGGAACGCAGATGCCTAGACCTCATTCGGACACCCAACATCAGATGTCAAAATTTTGTTGTCATCACTTCACACTGAATTGCCTCTTGTACTGAATCAGGTCACATCGCCCTCAAGTGGAGAAAGGCACGATCACAATGAGCTACGCAAGCCAGTGATCTCCAGGATGCTGTTTTCTTTCCAGTCCACAAGAACTCCAGGGATATACCCAGTCTTCCAGGACAATGTGTACTGTGTAAAAGCTGGGTTGCAAGAACAGAAAGGTTGCAAAGTACAGACCAAAAAAGCTACAGTGGAGAAGGCCATAAATCATTCTGCCAAGCCACCACCATAATTCAGCCACCTCGTACAATTCCATTATGATACTATCTCACCCAACTCAACATCAAACAAAAGGTGGTAGCAAAGCCAAGAAGATGATTTACCTCTCCTGGATACCCACTGCACCTTAAACACATGAAAAAGTGTTTGCTTTATTGTGGAGTCTGCCTGGTTCACTATCCAACCATAGCGCTGAATGAGGTTGGGGCCTTCTGCTGAAATATGCAGGATCTTGTAAAAAGAAATCAAAACAGGAGATCAAACTGAGCTGATGTGAACATCCTGATTTCTGGCAGTTTCTAGCACCAGGGTGCTTAACTTTGCAACCTTTGGAGTCTTACTATTGTTCTTGGCTGGACTTTTTCCAGGTTAAAAAAAACAAACAAACCAACCAACACAACAACAATGTAAGATCAAGAGCTCTTTTATATAGAAACATACTGACTATTCCCACTTGGGCCTAGAGAAAAAAATGAACCTATTGATAAAAGTACAGCTCTTTACAGCTTGAAGGAATGAGTGATGGTAGTGGCAGATGATTATCTCCCATTTGGAGGCACTGCCAGAGGACAACACCCTGTGTACTCTGTTTGCTTGCTAGATGGAGGAAGAATGGTGGAAACAAAATTTTCTGAATCCTTCACCTGGCTATGGGAAGGAGCATTTTCCAGCAGTGGCAACTAACCACACAGGGTATGCAGGAAATGCAAAACTGGGGTGTCTCCACACCAGTTCACTGACTGCTAAGAGACCTCCCTTGCTTACATGCTGTCCTATTTCAGCTCTGTTTCTTACCTCCGTATCAGGGGAGAACATCCCCTGTGGAGGTAGTCCTATTGCTTGGGATTCTCTCTGTCCACTTCTCTTCCTCCAAGTCTACTCCTTCACTAGATCTCCCAATTTATCCTGTAAACTTGATGTTCAGGCTGTAGAAATGGTTGAGCACGCTACCAGAAGTGATTGCCATAGATGAGATGCCCCAGGTTTATAATGAACTATTCTGACTGCCTTGGACATGCCAGGCAAATGGTTTGGGTCAAGAGAAGGTGGCTTCTGGAACAAATCTTACTCTCTTTGATTCACAGCAAGCAGATTGCCACTGCAGCATAGCCTGTGCCTAACCTGTTCCCAGATTCCCCTTCAAATCTCAGCCTGGAGCAGCATGTGTGCAGCCCATTTTACAGCACAAGGACCTAATTACATTTTCCAGCTGTGCAGCAGACTCCTGCAAAGCAAAATAAAGCCTATTATTGTGCATTTCTTAGCTACCACTCTTGGACCTCTTGGAAGTGGTCCATGGCTCCCCAGCTGACAAGTGGTCTGAAGGATGCCTGCACCCTTCCACTTCCACCAGGAGAGCTTTTCCTTTTCTCATCCCTGTTCTTTTCATGCATCAGGCTTTCCCTTTCCGCCCAAGTCCACTTAACATCTCCTCAGACTGCTAATTGCCCTCTGGAAAGCACCACGAAACCAAATCCATGCTCTACTGCTGCTTTGGCAGCAGCTGATGGCTATTTCCCTCCCTGTTGCAAAAAGCCTGACAAGTGTCTTCATGCTTCTGCATCCAGCAAGCCGTTCCTCTGACTCGGAGTGGGTTTGCGTGAATACACCATCTCCTGCCAACATGGAGAGGAGCCCAGCCACTGAAGGGAGGAACCCAGTGAGGCACCGTTGGTCTGGGAACAAAACCAGACGCACTGAGATTAGCAAGAGTCCCACAAAGGTGTTACCACAACAGCCAAGACATGGCGCAGTGCAAAAGTGAAGGAGGGATTTAAATACAAGAGAGGAAGGGAGTGATGCTCTCCAAGAATCCCTTGCTCATCAAAACCAAAAGCAATCTTAATGAGAAACTCAGGCCTCAGGCAGTCACAGGGAGTCTATTTAAAGGAGGTTCATATTCTATCCCCTACAAAGTTTCATGAAGCATTTCACGGCATGTAAGAGATCATCTAACTTTATCTCCTCTATATAACAGGCTGTGAGCCAACCCTTTTTGGAGCCTCACAATGTAGATTTGGAAACAGTTCTTCACTGAAAGGGAGGAAACAGTGCTACATGTTGTAGCCAAGAGTAGGAGATACCAAGGCACCATAACCTAGAGATATGGCCTCCTGACTGCAGGGTGCTGGGATGAACGCTCCCTCAGATGATGCAGCCCCAGGGTCTGGGGCTGTGCTCCCAACTTATCCTGGATCTTAAGGTCATTCTGCAAACCAACCGCTTTGATAACAGAGAAGCCTGGATGAAGGCAGAGCTGAGCTGCAGGGCTCTCTGAGTACATGCCAGCCCAAGCATGCTGGGCACCACAGCACTGGCCCAGCTTTGCTCAGCAGGGTGGAATGAGTACAAGCTGGACCTGGCATGATCAGACCAATCTACAAAAAGCCCTACCTAGAAGGGCTTTACACCCTTTAGACACTCTGTTTAAGTCCAACTTTTTTGGGAGGGTTAATTTAGCATCTAGCACAGTGTCATCTGTGAAATAATACACAATAACCATTGGAAACAGTGCAGAATATAGATTGTAGATTAGCATATCTGAACTGCTACAGACAGCTTAGGGAAATGTAGCATGAGTTAGTCTGACCAGTAGGTAAAGAACTTGAGAATGTCAAAGGTGTGAAGCGTCCGGGCTTTTCCTGGGGAAAAGGCTAAGAGAAACAGCTTGAGTGTCATGAAGTCAGGAAGCAAATTTTTTCTCATTCAGATTAAGATAAAATGGTGTGATCATAGCCATCTGTTTCAGCTAGATGAGGATATTTTTAATTATTTCTTAAGAAAATAAAAGAGAGATCTGGTGCCCCAGTTGCATGACTGTCCCCAAGCTGGCATTCATACAAAGTCCTCCACCACCAGCAGATGCTCCAATCTTGCATGAATTTTCTTCTCAATACTTATGCCAAATTTCTAGTATTATCCTTGGAAAAAAAAAAAAAAAACCAAACCAAACAAACTAAAAAACACAAAACAAACCAAAACCAAACAAAACAACAGACCACTTCCCTTTTGATTGCAAGTATATGTGTTTCCTCGTTTTACATTTGGGCTTATTTCTTTTTCGTGTGCACATTTGCATGTGATTCCTATCAGTTCCACACTTAAGTTTCCCATGCCATATCTGCCGTGCTTTATCCTTTAGCCCATGGTAGTGACTGATTATATTAAGGAAAATTTACTCTAATCTGTCATCATGAAAGTCTAATCATTTTGGGGCAGGCTCCCTGAATTCTTGTGAATGATGACCTAATGTCTGGGAATTAACAGACCACAGTAATAGGTAAATAGAGGATACTTCGGAGCATCCTGAGGATGCTGAGACCATAAAGACTCAGGACACATTTGAATTGTGGCTGAATTAGGGTGAGCACCACAAGAAAATTCATGGTTTATGGGCTCACCACATGGAGCTTGCTCTCTGCCCTAAAAAAGAGACAGTGGCTGTATGGCTTTCCCTCTGCTACCTGCAGCCTGCTCTGCCTGCCCTCCTTCAGGTGATAACATCTTCTTGGCTTCCAAAGGGTTGAGCTCTCACCATGGGAGGGCTCACACTCAAATCCCACATCTGATCGCAGTGGCCACCTTCTCATTATACAAGCCCTCTCCTTCTGCCAGTGACAACAGGAAAACCAACCGAAGCCTTTCCACCCCCAATTTCCAGTAATCTCCTGAATGAGCCATCGGGGCCACCCATGCAGGGCTCCCTGGGTTTCCACAAAAGGCACTGAGATGTGCTTCCACTCCCTGTAGGTGTAAGCTCAAAAAGCAAACCAGCCTTGCTGACTGACTCACAGGACCCAGTATGGCTCTTCACCAACTTGCTCCAGATGAGTCACCCCGCGGGTGAGTAATACATTGCATCTGCACTGTGTATTTATGGCAGTTTTGCATTGACCATGTCAGCAGGGAAATTGTTTGTGTAGAGTAACCATGGAGAGAGAGGAAACGTTGAAGAGGACCGAGAGGTTAGGGATGAGGAAAAACCAAGAGGGGAAAACATATTCCACCTCCAAAACCCCAGAGTACCCTACATGTGTGTAAGCAGTGCTTAAAAAGGAAATATTTGCCTGTGGCTTTTATTTTCTTTTTTTCCCTCTCCACGATGTGTTCCAGTTGGGAGAAGCTGAAGTGCTGTAAGCAGTAGCCTTGTGGTGATGTCATGCTGGAGCCCCTACAAATCTCGCAGGAAGCATGTTGGCACAGCGGACTCAGCTCTGATGAGCTTTTCCCATGAGAACAGCTCTAAGCGGATGCATTGAAGGTGCCTGGCAAGTTCTCCTCACTAGTTCTTTCACCTCACCCTACACACTTCTGTGATCACATCTCACTGGTTTGGCTCAAAAATAATGACTAAGTGGCTGCTGAAGGTAGACCCCAAAACCTCACTGCCTTGCTGTCTATTAAGTTTGGGGATGACAAGAGTCAAGAGGGCAGGAAAAGGGATAGCTGTGTCACTCGGGGCATACCAGACCCTGCTCACAGAGGGCTCACTTGTGTCTTCTTCTCCCCTCTATCAGTATGTTTCTTACCATCCAGACCACTTTTGCAAGGGAAAAGGTGAAAAAAAGCCCATCATTTTATTCTATAATGAAAGATGAGATATCTTTTTCCAGGAATAGTTCACACCACAGGACTTTTAATAGGCGGTAAAGGATTATGACATTATTATTATGAGTTTTCATAAATAGTTAATTAGTCAACAGTTATAGTCACCTATAAACATTCCCACAATATGGTTTCAACTGTTTGTTAGAGATAGGACTTGTATCTACAACCCCACTTCACTCTGTGTCAACCCAATGAATTAGTCATAAGGTCAGTTTTTCTTTTGTTGTTGGTCTCCAGACCAGAAGCATCTTTTTAAGTGACGGGGTTTACAAGGCTGCACGCCTGGCTCAATTCTGGACATGATTTATTTGCCCATCTGCCTTGTAGAGACAACATCTCCCCCTGCAACCAAGGGGAGGGGGCTGCGCTGCTGTGCTGGTAGCAACGCAAACCATAGAATCCCTGACTGCAAGATGCAGCAGAAAATAGTCCTGCGTTTGCACAAGAAATAGAAATGAAGACTCTTCTTCCACTGCAGTACAGAGCTCAACTTCTCATTTCACTCACAGCAAAACTCAGCTGAAAATGCTCTTCTGGCAAAGGTAGTTGGGTTTTTTAATTAATCACTTAAAGTCAAGAAAGCAAGTTATTCATGGGACAGCAATGTGCCCTTGTGGCCAAGGAAGCCAATGGT
>VZZY01014543.1:279072-316329 GCA_013400335.1 Eurystomus gularis
TTCCTGTGTAACCTGCCCTAGATTCTATGATCCTGCTTGGCAGAGGGGTTGGACTTGATGATCTCCAGAGGTCCCTTCCAACCCCTCACATTCTATGATTCTATGATTCTAAAGCGGCAAAAGCAAGAGAATATGTTTATGGACTGATTTGTGCTGCAGCAAGGGCTGTACTTTGTACCACTGAGGACCAATGTGCGTATAATGGGTAAACACACAATGAGAACAAGCAGGTTTAATTTTCTTTCCAAACAAACTAGACAAGGGAAAGATTATCCCTTCCTTGGATCTGGCTCTGCGCATTTTACAGCCGACTGAAACAGCACTGCCTTCCCTTTGCGGTGTGTTTACCTTAGATTACATATAAAAATTAGGCATGCCGAGGTAAAAATAGCTACACAGTCTATCAGCCTGAAGATAAGGCTCCTTTTCATGACTTTTTTTTTTTTTAATGAACTGGCACTTTTCAAACTCCTTCACGCTACGACCAGTCTCCAGCCAGTCTATACAGCAGCAGCTCAGTCCCTCCAGGCAAGGGGCAAGATGTCCTGGCGGTTACCGGCTGCAGAAGTAAAAGGTGGACTCATGGCACAGGGACTGAGTGCTGGCAGCAGTGAAAGACATTTAGCAGCTCCCTGGCTAGTGTGACATCTTGCAACCAGTAACCGAGGTCCTTCCCATTTCACCCTGTTGCTGCTGGCTAACACTGTTTCTTCTAACCCACAACCACCTATCTGATGTATTGCACAACCTCCCCAGGCAGTTAAAACCCATCGGTTAGTAAAAACTGCCCTAGACTGCTCTCTGCAACCTCGATCCTGGCATGGGAAGTGTTTTTTTGAGTTTACTTTCACAGAAGAAGTACCCTGACATGAGTGGCTATTAGGTAACCCAAGGTACAGAAAACCTGGTAGAGGTTCCTTCTCAGAACCAGAAAGCCGGGAGCAAACTCTGATGAGCATTAAGAAACACAGGGATTAACTTGACTTTATGGCAGAGCTGAATTTACAGCTTGTCTACATGAGGATGTTATTTCAAACAAACAGAGGATGTGAATTAAAAGCATCATGGTTGTGCCAAAATGGCTCTGTGTGTGCTCTCATTTTTCTTTTCAAAATCCCTGCTTCTTTCTAGGAGGGACCGAGACAGAATGGCCATGGTGGGCAGGTCTCTGGTGACAGCCAAGCTTCAAGGACCCACATGTGAACCACAGGCAATGACTTACCCTGAACCCTGGGAACATCGCTGGCAGCAGCAAAGCGTGACAAAGTTGAGGGCCAAAGGTTGAATGGGAAAGCCAAAACTTGTGCTAGTGCTGTGCTGTGTTTGCCAAGAGTGACTGTCCTGGGGCTGGGAGAAGCTGGATGTTTTGCCAGCCTGACATTAGAACATGGAGATGGGCTGATTAAACCACACAGTGTTACTTTTACATCGGAAAAATATAGGCACTTTTTTCATTTCTTGGTCTCAATATAAGTCTGAAACTCTTTGGAGCAGAGAGGCACTTCTGAAAAGCTGCACAGAGGCACAACTTTTGAGTCCTTCACATGGAGCATTACAGGTCCTCCTCACACATCCTGTCCTTGGTGAGCCCTGGCTGCCCCACTCTCACATGTACCTATCAGATGCAGCTGTGCAGTGCTTTCCAGCACCAAGTCATGGCATTTTTGCACCAAAGGTGAATATCTTCATGAATGCAAGTTAGGTCACCTTAAAGTTCTGTGAGGTATGATTCTTCTCACCCAAAGCAGATGTCCAAAACAGATCAGAGGAATCCTTCCTTCAAGGAGAGATTGCTTCATGCCATCCTGCTGCTCCATCAGAAAGAGTACAGATCCTCTGCACCATCAGACAACTCAGGTCAGAGAAAATGAATCTCAGCTAGAGCAATATGGTCCAATTTTTTTCCTGAAAAACAGCTATTAAGGCAGATCTTTAGGCCCTGTATCTGTGATAGAGATGTCTGTGTCGTGTATTTCAAGTTCAGCTCTAGCTATCAGCTTCTGAAAATCAGGTGAATTTGGGTTCAGGTTTGGATGAAAAATGTATTTAGGTCAAGACCTGAATTCCTCAATGTGAGCAGTGTATCTTGCTCTGGACCTCATTTCCTATTTCTCTAAAGGTGCATCTTTCTTGCAGTTGGAGAGTGAGAAACACACACAAAATAAAGTGAAAATTTTCCTCAAAGACTAATGCTGTTGAGATCTGGCAGGAAAACAGAAAACAGGTTTTATTTTGTCAACAGGACACAAACACAGGCATTTTATAAACAAGGAATTGATTCAATTGTTTCCAGAGGTATGAGAGCGAGCGAGAGAGATGAGATTTAGCTATTAAAGCCAATCTCAGGAGAGAGAGGGAATTAGTCTCCAGTTGAGCCAGATATTTCCCTTTCAAAAAAATAAATGAATCGAAGTCATGCTCAGTCAGCCAAATTATGCAAGCAGATGCCAGCAACCCTGGTTTCTGGGGTTTATGTGATTTCGGGAGAGGGATGCTGTATTATCTCTAAAAGGAGCATCCTGAAGGGTTTCAGGACTGCAGAGTGCCCCAGTTTGGGGACTATTAAATAAGGCAAAGCTGGTGAGTCCTAGAGCAGCTTCATGGCCCAGATGTATGGGTTTGATTTGTAGCTTGCCATCAAGCTCCACTTGGATCCAATTCATGCCTGCACAGCACCCTTTGTGGGTCACTTCCAAAGCTACTGCAGAACAGAGCTCCCTGCCCATGCCAGGAGCCATTCTGCATTGCCTCGTGCTTTGCTGCAGGTGGGTCTCATCTCTTGGTCCCCTGCTTTGCACTCATGTACTTTGCTCGTATTTACACAAAGCAGGCCAAGATGTACTTCATAGAATCATAGAATGGTTTGGGTTGGAAGGCACCTTTCAAGGTCATCTAGTCCAACCCCCCTGCAATAGGCAGGAACACCTTCAACTAGATCAGGTTGCTCAGAGCCCCATCCAACCTGACCCTGAATGTTTCCAGGGATGGGGCATCAACCATATCTCTGTGCATCCTGTTCCAGTGCTTCAACACCCCCATTGTAAACAATTTTTTTTATATATCTCCCCTCTTTCAGTTTAAAACCATTATCCCTTGTCCTGTTACAACAGACCCTAGTAAAAAGCCTCTTCCCAATAAAATGAAGTCACTTAATTAGCTCTGGAAAGGGTGCTGCCCCACACAACTATCTAGTTCTTTCCCCATTATCTAGCAGCCACAGGAATAAGGGCACAGATAATGATCTGCTACAAGACCTTGGCTCCCAGTTTCCCTCAGGATCTCCAGCTGGTCCCGCACAGAACAGCCAAGATCTGAGTTTTCACAACCAGCCCAGGGGAATATGTAAGTGAATTGAAACACCTCCTTCTCCTTTCCAAATCTGCCACATGGAGAGAGGTCACTGAGGTGAGCCAAGGGCTTGGCAGGTCCAGCAGGTCTATGTGTCCCCTTGGTAGGAACAGATGACGCTGGCCAGCTGATGTAAAGGCACATGAGCTATCTTTAGCATCTCAGAGAAGGCAGGGTGCTCCCTAGATACAGTGAGGGATGGAGGTTTTCTTCAGCTTAGAGCTATGCTCAGTGTTGGGGTCTCTTGCCTGGAGCCCCCACCTTGCAGCAGCTCCCAAGTCTCTAGTACAGCAGGGCCCAGCAGCGGCATTCCGTTGGGACATTTCTACCTAGAAAAGCCACCTCCAACCACCACTCACACGTAAGAAAAGCACAGCATGACTCCATCCCCTGGCTTCCTTCCCCACTCCTGACTCACAGCCCGAACTCAGCAAAGGGCAGAGGGCCAAGGAGGACTCGCATTTAACCCGCAGCCCCCTGCAAACCTCTTTGAGGAGGGTTTTCTACTTAAGGACGGCATAGAGTAGATCCAGAGGCCAACCCTGCAGCAAAAGGCGGCTAGGACCCGGGGGAAGCCTGGCTGCTCGCCCTCCCCGGCTGCGTTGCATCCAGCTCTACCACAGCAGCTCCGGTTTCTCTCTCACATGCCCTGCAACGAGCTGGCTCTTCCTCAGGCGGAGAAACACAGGGCCGACGTCAAGCAGCCAGCCTGGCTCACTCCCCAAGCCCTGATCCTATTAGCGGCGAGACGGTGGCAGCCAGCCCTGCCAGCCACGGGGACACCACGGGGACTCGCCATGGCCACCCCTCACTCCACGTGAGCCCGGGAGGGATGGCTCAGCCAGCCAAGTCCCCTTTGCCCTCTCCGTGGGACATGGCAGGGCAACATGCCAGCATTCATCACGGATGAGCTTGGCTTGCTCAGGCAACGGCGTGGCAGAGCAGCATCTCCTCTTCTGGCAGTGCCAGGGCTAGGGGCAGCCGGCCGTTGGGGTTTGCTCGTGGGTTGTCCCAGCTCAGCCCCCTGCCCTCCACTCCAGGGGTGTCATTCAGCAAGTCGATGTGAGCAATTCCCCTCTGTCTCTGTGCAAGTGAGCAATCCTCTGATGCGAGTGCAGAGGATGTAGCTGTGCAAGCACCCAGCCCCTTATTCAGAGGGGTCCCTATGGCCCTTACTTAAAGCCGAGCTGGGCAGTGCAAATGGGCAAAGGTGGCTGGGATGGGTTTTTGGAGAACCCTTTATTTTTTTTGAGAACTCTTCATTTTTTGGTGAATATTTTATTTTTTGCACGGCTGGCGTTTAGGCACAGATACAGACACGTGGATACATGGATACAGTTGCAGCAAAAAGGGCTCTTCTTTTGGAGGGGCCCGAGCCCCTGGAAGGAAAGTTTCCCTGGAAGGAAAACTCCTACTTCTAGGCAAACTGCAGAGAGCATTTTCATCCTAGGATTTCTGCTCTGGGAACATTTCTGTGTGACCTGGGCTTGGTGTTTGCCTGCCTTAGATCAGATCCCTGTGTGACATCTGGATCTGTATCAGTGCACACCTGGGTCAGTGTGTGGAAGGTCTGGGTCTGTTCAAATCAAAATATAAAGAGAGAGGGAGACCAAGAAAAAGGCAGTTTTATAAAGGGTTGTCTGAAAGCTCGATTCACACTGAAAACAGAACGGAAAATATGATCAAACCTGAGGGAGAGAGTTTTAGCCAAGAAGGATCCTGATCTTCCTGAGCAACCAAAAAGGCCTATCACAGGCACGAGACACACACATGGGGTGATAAATGCAGAAGCTCATAAGCCTTGCTGTGTAAACAGGGAGCTCTCATAGCATCTCAGCATAGCTCCTGATGAGATATGAACAGACTCACAGGTTATGGGAGACAGCATATGGCCTTGCCACTTGCAATATCAGAGCTGCAACAAGCCAAGAAAGTTGCTTCTAGATTGGTGGCTCTTCACCATGACAAATGGCGCCACAGAGTCCTTTAAATGGATGCCATCTGCCCAACTTGCTTGCGAAGCTGGTCTGGAGCTTTTCAGCAGAGATGCTGAGGAACCAGAATTCTGGCATTGACCTCTGGAGATGTATTCATGGGTGAGGGAGTAGGATTTAGTCATCTCGCTCTGGGCATTTACACTGCTCTCCAATGAGATAAGTGAGTAGCCCTATATGGGGTTTCTGCCTCCCTCTGCTCCCTCCACTACACATCCTACTGCTGACCCAGGTAAGCTGGCTGGTCCTGGGCCAGGCACAAAGAAATCACTGTATTAGAGCTGTGCCCGGGGTCAAGCACTCCACTTACAGCTGTGACCACAAGCAGGTGCTTCAGAGAAAAGTGAGAGGCTCTATTGCAGCTTTTCCCTTCGCCCTCTTCCTCACATCTGCTCGCTGTATTTACTGCTGTCTTTCAAAACGCACACAATTACTTTGTTTTTGTTTCATGTGGTTGCACATGGTCACGGCCCCTAACTGGGCCTGCTGGGTCAGCTACAGCACTAATGCCGGTAATGCTCAGTTAGGGAATAACTTGCCCCCAGCAATCCAGCTCCTGTCTGCAAGAGACAAGGTCATGAAGAATCACCGCTCATCCATTTCCTCCCAGTCTCAGGTTCCTTCAGATGTTCAGCTGCAGAAAGTACAATTTTCCAAGCAGTACCTAGCCAAGGGCACTTGTCACCAACAGCCCTGACCTAGAGAGGTTTCTTCAGAGCCACCTGGTCTCCCTGGGAAGCCTGCAAACCTCCTTCTATCGCATCACATCTGACAGCAGCCCATAAATCACCCTGCAATTGCTGGCAACCCCTTTGAGGATCCTGGTCTGCAGTCTGCGTTTGCAATGAAGTATGTGCGCAGGTGAGGAGGGCCCTGGGGAAAGCTACGGATGCAGCTGCTGGCTCCAGGAACATCCACAGATCCCACGCTCACACGTGGGGCTTAAGGCAGCCTGGCAGTCACAGCGTGGTGGTTTCATGAGGGCTGGATTCAGCCCTGACCTGTGCAACTCTCTGCTCAGCCAACCTCTTCCCAACATTTCCTGCAGCTGCAGCCACACCAGAGAGCCTTGCAATTGCCTCCCCTACCCCCCCCAGCACCTGATCATGTCAACTATTTTTTCTGGTCTGCTTCTTCTCCATCAACCCCACCTCTCCGTTTCAAGAAAGGTTCAATCTGCAACATTTGGAGATGATTATGTTTGAAATTGGGATCAGCGCTGCAAAGCAGAGCTGAGTTCACTACCACCCCTCCTTTCCCAAGTCTGTGTTCAGGAATACAGTTTGATCCAAATCTCTGGATTTTTGTACTATGGAAAGAGCCACAGACTAAACTACCCTGGATCAGATTTTATTTCTTTCCATGAATAAAATGAAAAAGTTTATTTGCAGCACCAAAATGAAGTATAATAAAATAAAATGCAGTGATTAAAAATAAAACGTGGAATGTCACCAATAATAGAGAGCAGCAAGCATTTCCATCTAATAGTAATGCCTTACATACAGACTCAGGGCTATACTCTCCCTTTGAAGACTGCGGGAATTTTGCCATTTATTTCTGTATAAAAAAACAAAATGCTGAATACTCAGTAAGAGTCTCGTTGGCTGCTGACTGAAACACTTTGCAAAGTGAAATCATCCCAGGCTCTCTGTCCAAGAACTGCTGCCTTCGCAGAGTCTCACACCAGTAATGTGGGTTTGGAAAAGTCCAATGTGCTGGGAATGGATGGTTTGAATGCAAGCTGGCAGCTCCACTGTGTCCACCCATCTGCTGCTGGTGATGTGACATGGCAGCTGTGTGATGTCAAAAGGGCTGTTGGGTGTTCCTGGAGTGGCTTTGGAGCATTGCCTTTTCACTTGGAGCATTGCATGTGGGGAAACAGGAGACAGGGAGGAGAAATGGCAACCCAAAGAGCCCACAGGAGACAGCAGAATAATGTCTGTGTCTACTGACTTTCCAGGTTGAAGTTGTCTTGCTCTGGATCAAACTGACTATTCTACCACTTTCCTCATCCAAGTAGACAGCCCAGGTGAAGATGACCTTGAGACATTAATGCTCAGAGTATACAACCAGGATTCAAGAAATCAGTGAGAAACTGAGACTTTTTACAACTTTGGGCCACCAGATCCTTGATCCCTGCTCAGTCAATGGAAAAAATAAGTTGTTGTTGAACATTGAATTAGAAGCTCTCCCTGGCTGACATCGGGGTGCTCGCACTAGCAGTCAGTCTGAAATGCTCTTTTGAACTGCAGGGCCATTGAAAACATTTTAAATACAGCCTTTAATCTGATCTTCTGTCATCTCTTAACTGACTATTTCAACATTTAAAAGTTCTGCTAAAACCTGAACACATACCACTTCCCCTCCATCCATCTACAGCCAGTGATGGCTGTGCTCCAGGAGCAAATGGTAGAAGCTGATCTTTAATGAGCAAAGAGTCTATTGCAAAACACACCTCCAGCTGTGCAAACGGCCAGCAGTTTTGCTTGAGAGTTGCACCATCTTCATGGTCCTTACTCTCTGCAAGCACTGAGCCCTTGTGCCAGGGACCAAGAGATCTGGTTGAAGCTTTCCTCTCTGTTCAGAAATGATGTATTCTTGATAATAAATTTTCAGCCCAGTTTGTGCCACTAGCACAAGAAGGACATGGACCTGCTGGAGAGGGTCCAGAAGAGGGTTACAAAGATGATCAGAGGGCTGCAACACCTCCTACAAAGACAGGCTGAGAGAGCTGGGGTTGTTCAGCCTGGAGAAGAAAAAGCTCCAGGGAGACCTTCCAGTATCTGAAGGGAGCCTACAAGAAGGCTGGAGAGGGACTTTTCACAAATGCTTGTAGTGATAGGATGAAGGGTAATGGGTTCAAACTGGAAGAGGGTAAATTTAGATTGGAAATTAGAAGAAAATTCTTCACTCTGAGGGTGGTGAGACACTGGAACAGGTTGCCCATGAGGGTTGTGGATGCTCCATCCCAGGCTGAATGAAGCCTTGAGCAACCTGGTCTGTTGAGAGGTGTCCCTGTCATGGCAGGTGAGTTGGAACTAGATGATCTTTGAGGTCCGTTTCAACCCAAACCATTCTATGATTCTATATATAGCAGTAACGTAACAGTAAATAACCGATTCCCATCCCTTCTTTCCTTCTCTTCGAATTTAAGCTGAAACTGAAAATCTTTTAGCTTTTTGTTGTCCTGCTTTTGGAGAAGGGAAACCCATATTTTTAAACATCTCATCTGCAGACAAGTGCTAAACAAGTTGAAAGAGAGTCCCTGCCAAAGCAGTGGAACAAAGATTTCACATGCTGAGCAAAAAGCTCCCTGTTCCTTACTCAGCCTCCTTTTGTTATGGGATCAGTAGGAGACCTCATCATGAGCAACCTGACTAACAATGCTGTCTCATAGCATCCTTCAGATCAGCACATATATTTGCACCCAAAGGGATTAGCTGCACTGCCCAACCTTTCTATAAACACCCTTATTTTATGCAAGTAAGTTCTGGGGATTACCCCTGGTAACCCTAGCCTGTTTTTTATCCCATTTTTTGCTTTCCTATAGACTTATAATTACTATCCCTTTCAATAAATATTTCTGTGGATGAAGTGCCATTGAAGCCACAACAATGGCTGCCTGAATCTTTACCCCATAGGCACTTCATAACCCTCTCACCAATAGACTGGTGTGATATTCTTCATATGGGATCAGCTGTGCCAGGAGATCTGGAGTTTATCGTACCTGGTTGAAAACCAGGTAAGAGATAGGAGGAAATTCAGTCTGAGCAGAGAAAAAATTTAGAGGAGTGAAAAAAATCAGTAAGGAGAACTAGGGAAAGAAACAGGCCTGTCCTAGAATGCAGCATAATTCAACTGCTTATTTGACAGAAGTGGCAAGAGTCAGAAAAAAATGCAGAAGGGGTTTTGTGGTGATCAGAAGTTAAAAATAAGAAGAACAAAAACTGGTAGCAGAAGGGAATAAGGAGATGAATGAGATTGCATAGATTAAAAAGATGGGAACTGCAGGTGCTTCTGGGAAGGGACATACTTGGGATGAATAGGCTAAAATTCATAAAGGAAAATCCCACTGCAGAAGAAACACAAAGAGAACAAGGTTTTCTCTTGACCCTTGTTCCCAATAAGGGGGTACGGGGGCATCATGTCATCTCTACACAGGCAGCTAGGATTGCTGGGATTTCACATCACTTGCTTCTCTGAACTTCCTGGTGGAGAAAGCAAGTGAGGATGAGCTGCCTTTGTCGCTCTCCATCCTCTGCTAGGTTGCTGGCATGTCCTGCATTACCAGTAGATCCTTCTCCAGCTTGTCTTTTCTGGTGCCTGCTGAGTATTTAGTCAAACTTTTGGCCCAAATGCTTATGTCCCAGACCTACCTGGACATGTGATCTGACATGAGGGCAGGTACAATTCCATTACATGGACCTGGCAAATTTTCAGTATCATTAACTGATCCCAGTCTGTACCGTCTCCCAAAGTAAAACACCGTGATGCCACAATGTCAAGCATTCAGTGAAAATAAAAACAGACCAGGACAATGTTTTTTCCAGCCTGAAAGGACCCCTGGGAGGAGTACTTTTTTTTTCTTTGCTGGCAGAATTCATATAGATAGATCAAGAACCACAGCCCTCTGACCTGAAGACCTCACGCAGATGGGGACCGTGATGCACACTGGGCTGAGTGGCTGCCAATGGCCCATGGGACATTGCATGGAAAAGGGGCAAGTGTGTGAAATCCAAGAGGGAGCTGGAGACAGCTGTGATCTGTACGGTGAGTGCTTAAGGTCTGACAGATCTGTGGCATTAATATCTCTCACAATATCCTCACCAACAGTTCTATTCATTTGTATGTGATTTTGGTAACCAGAAGAAGGGAAACCCTCAATAAAATAATCAATGGAAACCACAACGGGGACATCTTTATAGGATATAAGATCCACAGAAGCCACAAGCAATTAATTTGCAACAAAAACCACCTTTAAACAACCTTTTCTAAGTCATTTCAGAAAAGCATAACACAGCAGGAGCCCCATTTTTCTGAAGTTTTGAATGCCGATCCAAGGGAACCCAGTTTGTACTTTATAGCCCTTATGTTCAATTTTTAATTATTAGCTTTTCCCCTTGTAAATTTAAATCTGCTCCCATTACATTGAGGGAACAATAGTGAAACCCTCCTGTAGCTAATTTAACGCCTTTAAATTCCCATGGAAGGTAGCCAAAGAGCTTGTGTCCTAACGGATAATAAAAGGCCGACCTTATTTTAGAGGAGCCAAGTTCAGATTCTGCTATGGCTATATTTATTTAAAGAGGCTGTTGCTTAACTTTTTGATGGCTGAAGAATAATCCTTGCTGATTATGCTAAAATGACAATGAAATATGCAGCAGCTTGGCCAAAGTGTTTTGTATCCCCTAAAGGTAAGCGAGGAAAACAATAGCTTGATCCCATAGAAATGCACACACCTTCAGACAACAGGGAAGAGGGTTATCATTGCAATCATCATATTAAGCAAGAGGAAGAAAAAAGGTTGTTGGACTGACCATGCTCAAGCACCACACCGAGAAGAGGGATGTTTGTGAAGTCCACTGGAAAATCTTCACTCGAGGTCAGGGCCTTGATTTTTTTGTTCTTCATTCTGCTGGAAGATGATGGCAAATCTGCTGGTGACTGCGCTGGAAGGGCACAGAGCTCCAAGTCTTTCTCACCTCCCCCCACAAGGTAGCCAATGGCTACCACCTGATGAAGAGACATCCAGCAAACACACCACGCAGCACATCCATGGCCAGTCTAAACCCTGCGCCCTTCTTCCACAATTGCCAGACTGTGATCTCAGAACGACAGCTCACCTAGCAAAGTTAGAGTGGGAGGTGCAATCTCCATGACACATTTCATGACACTGACCTCAGTTACACGAGTACTTCTTATACCAAGTACATCTTCTGAAAAGATGCTGTTAGCACACTGATGATCAGCTACTTCTGGGTTTTGTTGTTTTCCTCTTAGTGCAGGCATTTTAAACCAACTTTCCACTCTATTGCATTGATGGAGTAGCCTGTATGGTCCTCAAGAACCTCAAGTCTCTATTTCATACCTGCTTCAGATCCATAAACCTGCTCGCATTGCTCTAAGTACACCACGACTTTGGTGCTTACCCTGATCAACTGGTCCAAAGCTTGCATTTACACCTGTATGATCTTCCATCTTTTTTTGAGTAATTTGGTCCTGTGGGTGACCCTGCAGAAGAAAATCACCAAGTGCTTCTGCTGCTACAGTTTATACAAGAAAATGTTCATTTAAACCAAATGCAACCCTGGGTTTCCTTCTTCTTTCCAGATTCATAACTAAGTATCTTATTCAGTTTTGGGAATTATGATGCAAAGTACATGGGAAATTAGGAGAACAGTTGGAATACTAACAAAAGTAGTGTCTTTTTAATGAATGGAAAGGTTCATGGAGCATGTGCTAATCAGCTTTTATTAAATGACTTCAGGTGACAGTGCACAGATGAAAGTGCCAAATACTTTTATTAGAGGCATCAATTGACCCAGGACTCAGAAATGGCATGAACATAAAGCCCTTTGTTTCTTCTTCAGTGCCATTCAACTTAGGGACATGGAAGTGAAGGTCATGTACCCACCCTGCATTATGCAGGGGAACCTAGTAGAGTATACAGAATGAGATGGCTCCAGGACCTGATCCATCTGGATTAACCAGTATGTTGCAGTGCCTGAGCTGAGTCCAGGAGCCAGGACTACACTCATCTAGCCTGATTGCTGGAAGTCTCTCCAGGCAGTACTGCCAGCTTGGACAAGCCCACTATTAGAGCTGAGCACTTCAGGAGCTTTTGATGAGATGTTTTCCAGACTTCAGGGGTCTGGTTCTGTTTATGCTCATTCTGCCTTAATCATGGTTGATATATTGAGCCAGAAAAGTGTTACTAAACCAGTCTCATAATGATGCTGTGCAGCTCCTGGAGGAGAAGCTTTTAATAAATGAGGATGTTTGAGTTTAGGTGTTAATGTCAGTGAGGTATCCAACTCAGAGGAGAGCTAAAGCTCCTTTCAGTGAACTATGGATCTCCAAGGTAGAGCAAGCAAGGTCTGCTGCAGAGGGAACAAGGAATATCAGCACAAGAAAGAAAGTGAAATACACATAAACCTGTGTGCTGCACTTATGGTGAACATCCTGCCACACCATAAGATGTCTTCTTAACTCAGAACTTCTATTGTCTTGGTCAAGAAGACCTCATCACCTAGTATACATTATCCTCTACATTTAATAAACATTAATAAGTTAAATCACAGCTGCGTCTGGAGTAGAACATACTAGCTGTTTAATAGGTCACAACTTGGTTCAAAAACATGAAAATAATATTGTTTTCATTGGGTGTTCATGTGCATCTTCAGATTGTGTCTGGGTTCACGTGGTGGCTGAGGTGTGCTGAGTGCTCCTGAGTACCGCAAGAAACGGAGACTTTCTGACAGTAAGTTACTTAATGGCTCTTCTTTCTTTTCTTTTAAGTTTCTTTCTCAGCTTTTGGTTACACTCTAAGAATTTTGCACACCTCTGGAAAAAAAAAAAAAACCTCTACCAAATAATTTTGATGAGTAATTCCTAGGCAAAGCTCCCTGAACCACTTCACTGCTTGGTCAGTTACCAGGACTATCCAGCATGAATATCGCCTTTATTAAGATCTTGTCATTTGTTAGTACTTGGGCGGTCATGTGAAATTCTACTTGGACAACTTCCCCTGCAAGTTACATTTCAGTCAGGGAGAAAATGAATAATATCTATGTCCTTGCCTATTTATATGTACATAGAAACACAAATTTAAACCTGGACCCCTGAATCCACTGCATACAAGTGTGGACATATCAGTTGTGCATTTATTGCAAGTAAATGCAAGGGAGATGCACGTACTGGCATGTGACCAGGTCTGTGTGCAAGGTCCCTCATTAGGCCAAACAACAATGCTTGAATGAACAAACAAGGTGCCTCACCACATCCTTTCAGAGGCCAAGGAAGGGTTTCTTTTGTTCGTGGATTTTTCTAACTATTTTGGTCTAATAAAACAATTTTGGTCTAATAAAAAATAACACCTTGCCCTATAAGCCTTACCTCATGTTTCCCTTGACCACCAGCTGTCCAAAACCACCAGATGAGAAACGTCAGCTCTCCAGAAACCAAGTGTGACTCAGACTGCTGGAAAGCACTCTACTTCCCAAATTCAGACCAGTTGTAATACAAGGTTTTACCCACTACAGAGGTTACTTCTCATCCCTGGTTCAAATTACCTTCACTTTTGATGACTTTTGGTCAGAGATTTTCCACTAATTTGTGTATACATAAAGCTTAGTGGAAAACTCCTGCCCGAAAGTGATCCAAAACGCACTTTTATAATAACTCAGGTGCTATGAAGGCGGCTGGTGATGGCTTTTATTTGATGGTAAGTACAGTATGTGGTTTTCTTTGCCAGCCTTGCACACATTGTAGTAACATGCAGCTCCTAGACCAGCTCATTAGCCCATTGTCAAAATCTCAGAGACAATTTAAGGGTGAATATAGTGAAAAAAAAAAAAAGAAGAAGAAGAAGAAGAAGAAGAAGAGAAGCTTTGCATGTGAAAGAGAAAACAGGGGGAGGAGTGTAAAATCACCAGGGTGAAGTACAACATGTTCAGCAGACTCCGGTCCCTTGGCTGCCTGCCCGATGACTTTCCCGAGCGGCGCTCTCCTAGCAACCAGTCCCCAGCCAGTTGAATTTTTATGTATCGCTATGTCGGTAGTGATGTCACGGTTTCCATAGCTACTATCAGCTGGAGGAAGGACGACACTAACGCTGCTCAGTAGCTGAGAAAAAAATTGGCCTGGCTGCAACATTTCAGGCAAGTCTCGGAGACGCGTGCTATCGAGCTGGCGCTTCGGCACGGCGCACGCAGCCGTGATTTTTGCTGATGGAGCCGTTCTTCACGCATGCCAAGCTGCTTTCAGCTGGGCACCGGAGGCAGGAGCATCATCTGCGCCGCAGCAGCTGCTGCAATATCCATCCTCCCCTAAGTGCTTCATTGTAGAAATTAAATATTGTTATTAATTAAACTCCCCATCCCACAGGCTGCCCAGCCCTGTCTGGTTAGAGCACACACTTGTGAGAAGAGAACAGGCAATCCATTTGTCATGCGGTGACAACTTCTGGCATCAGGAATGAAGTGTTTCAATAAGAGAAGGCTTTGATCCTATTCATAACAGAGTATTTAAATAATTGCTAACCGGGCAGAGACTTCAGGCATTATCCCAGGGAGTGTTTCATTATTGCAAAAGGTTAAACTGAGCCTTTGGTGCACAAGCCAAAAAAATAGGAGGGCTCCAGAAATTTGGTCAAGGGATTAAGTCTGAAGGCATGGCTCTGCTAAAGTAAAAGAGACCAGAGGCCAGGAGAAGGTCTGAACACAACGTCCCTTAAGAATGGACATGGAACACAGCACAGAGCAAACAAATGCAGCACTTCAGTCTCACAGCCGATAGTTCGGATTGCAGCAACTTCTCGAATCAGGCCAGAGAGCTTCTGACAATACTCTGAATTTTGCAAAAGCACAAAATGCTGCATCTGCCCTGCAGAGACAATATTGTCCTCTGCCACGTTACTGAGCCATGATCACCATACTGGGAGCTTCTCACACATTAGGTGCTCAGAGGATAAAACACATAGATGATAGCAAAGCTTCAGATGCCGGTGGGCTGCCTTTTCACTCAGCCAAACTAATCTTTCCCACCAGGGTTATTCTTAGCACAGTTTATCACAAAATCCTGAAGAAATAATCCTGGAAGAAAAATCCTGAGAACAAATAATCCTGAGAAATAATATTTTGGCTTGTGTTGTGCAACATGTGGTCCTCGCATACAGTTTTGAAGGGATGAAGCGAGTTAGGGACCTTTGCTGTGGCTTGTGGTTGTAACTCTTTGGGATTTGCCTGCACGGGAACTGAGCTATTCAGCACCTGCTGTTCACTAGCCCCACTGTGAAAACAACTTCCCCCAGGTATTGTGTCCTCCCTGGAGCAGCATTGCCCCAGCTGTGAGCTCTGCATGCTGTGACCACCTCTGCACGTCTATCTCATGCTGCTGAGACCAACAGCAACTCCCTGAGATTAAGATAGCCACAGATTAAATGTAAGCACCTACATCTAAGTGTCCATGTGTGATCTGGCACCTAAATTCCCCTGGTAGCGGAAGAAGAGCTGGTTAATATAGGTGAGAAGCTAGAGTACTGTTCAGGTGCCCCAGGGGAGGTATCTGCCTTTGGTCAGTTAAGCCACCTCTGAACTCATCTGAGTGTGAGGTGAGATTCAGCTTCCCGATGCAGGCACCCCATGTCATTTCATCTCATTCAGGTGGGATGCCATCAGGCATTTCAAACAGCACTAGAAACTTCTGCCCTAGTTCTCCACACTCACGTAGACATTATAACCTCTGAGCTGATTTCCACTCATGTCTTCTGTGATAGCTGTGGCCAGCTTCAGTTGCCCACGTGCGGGCAGGCAGTGTCCTCTCAGGTGCTCTGGATGTCCTGCCTGGTTTCCAGCTGCTACTCCAGACCATCACAGGTCTCCTATAAATTCTTGGTCCTCTTCTGCCATCCCTTGTGATTTTCCCTGTGATGTTCCCATACTCAGAGCTTTCCAAATGGCACAACTTACTTATTTCAAGCAACTTCTTTCCACCGTTCACTGCACAGTTTCCAAGCTTACATTCTGCCCTACAGGCTTATCAGTTCAAAGAGCCCACAATGTGCTGGAATATGTGCTGGATACCTCACATTCATTTCAGCAGTGGCCTCCATCCAGCCAGTCTCCTTTCAGCTTCTCTGGAGCTGACCCACACATAAAATCTGCTGAAATAGAAACTCATGCAGATGTTTGCATTTTTTGCATACATTTATTATACAATGACACATCAGAGTATACATACCCATAGGCTTGAGTATTCATTCACAGTTCATACTCTCTACACCAATAGGTACAGCTGCACAGGAGGGACTGAGGCTGCCCACCTAAATCTGAGTTTCTGTTGCCTGACCTGTTGAGATAACAACCACCGTGTGTTCCTGTTTGAGCCAACAGCCACCCCCAGAAGGCAGTGCAAATCTTTGCCAGACTGAATCTCCTTCTGGAAGCTTTTCTGGAAACCCTGTGGTTGTACCTGCTACATGATTAGCCACTGATGCTCTAAAGCACAGCCGCATTCCTGGTTCACCTGGTGCCCTTCCATCTCCAGATAGATTCTTGGGGCAGCCATGCAGCTTTGGGGAGAACAAGGTAGGAGAACCCAGGGAAGGACACAGGAAAGAGTAGACGCTAAAAATGTATGTGAGCATCCAGGTAGATCCAGGAGACACTAGGCAAATTCATGGAAGAGAAATCCCATGAATGTTAGTAAATATAAAGAAGCCACATCCCTCTCAGAGAGGTGGCTGAGGCTTTAGGGAGCGCTCAGAGAAATGCATCTGTTAATCTTGTTTATACCTTTCTCTAGGCAAGCCACACTTGGTCACAGTGGGGAAGAGGATATGGGACTTTGTCTGACTCTGCATGACTGTTCTTATACTCTTACTATCCAAAAGCCATATTTTCATTATGTTATTTTTGCATGACAGTGAGAATCCCCCACCTGCTGTGCCCTGGGTCTCAAGTTCTGCTTCACAAACGGTAAGATTTGTAAGGTGGTCCAGAGGCATGGCATAATATCTTCTTACCCCTGTTCAACAGCCTCTGGGGTCTCCCTGACTATTACTCCTTATTACAGCAGATTTTAAAGCAGAAAATGCTCTTTTGGCTTGCATGGAGAAGACATTTTTGCAGAGACTGAAGTCCCCTGGGTCATGCTGGTTCCCAGCAGGCCAGTCAGACAGTGGCAGTCTCATCTGGTCCTTCCTCTCTGCAGGAAATCTCAGAGAGGTTTCCAGAATAGAGGCCATGCCTTTGGTCCCTAATTCAATGCTCACCATCTGGGCTTTTCTGTGCTGCATGAGCAGATGCAGTGATGCTGCTCCATCTATGTAGCTGACCCTGCAGGATATCCCCAAATATCCTGTAGCCCTGTGTCCTACCCTCCAGCCAGCTGAACCGGGCACCCAGCCTCCCTCTGCTGTCCTGATGACAGAGAGAGACCTCCCAGGGACAACTCAGAGCAGGAGAAAGATACAGACTTCACCTATCAGCATCAAAGGTGCTGAAACAACCATGATCGACCAGATGAGTCACCTCGAGTCATTCCACCCTCGTCACGCTGTTCCTGTCCGAGCAGTGAGCTGGGAAATCAAGACAGGGGTTCTCACAGTGCTGCCCTTTCTTGCTTTATTTGAGATGCCTCGCAGGCCAAGCCAACATTAGGTAGGTGATCTTCACATGAGCAGACAACTGCACACTTGGCAAGGGCGCTGTGATTTCACAAAATCACAAATCCACGTGTCATTACCCCGAGTGCTGGGACAATGCCCACACGCACCCCTGAGCCTTTCACACAGGCACTGGTGGTTTATTTCCCAGGAGATAATTAGATTTGCTAGCGACCGTGTGCCTGCTTCCAAGTAACGCTGGATATGCTATTTTCAGGCGTAATTCAGAGTAACCTACAGCAGCAGCTCGGGGGCTGGCGGGGGGGAGGTTGGCAAGTGTTTTGCAACAGCGCTGTAAAGTTTTCAATGTGCCATCTTTTCATTTCAGTTGTTCAAACAGATGTCTGTTGAAAGATAACGTTGCACATTCCAATCTTACAGGCACCAGAGCACGGCCACTTTCTCAGAGAAGCAAGTCCTTGGCAGAACGAGTTCCCGAAACAACACCCTCTGAAAATGTGTGAGAGCATTTCACTCAGGCCTGGTGCCTGCCTAGAAAAGACTGGGCTTGTTAGAAGTGTGAACGTGCACCAGCGATTTGCTCAAGGCATCTCTGTCACTGCATCCTTCATGCTAATATCTGCACATGGGAATGACTCGCTGCATATTCGCTTTGGTCATTTGCAGAGGTCCTTATGAGGAACATATGTAGAACTGTGATTGCTTTTGTGATCTAGCTACGTGACCAGCAAATGCAATCACCAGATAGTCCAAGGCTCATTCAAGAGGAATTAGCCATTGACGGAGAATGTGAATGAAAAAAGCCCTATGTGAATATATGCACCTTCATGCTCTAGCGCTCAGCCCAGCTTGGCTCAGGGAGAAGGAAGAAAGCCTTCCTCCGGCCTGCTTCCATATAGAGGACCATCAGATTGTCCCTGCACCTTCCTCTGAAGCCTGATATGGTGGTTTTCTCCTGCCACCAGCCATGTCCTCTGTTCTCATGCATAGGAACAGCAACAAAAAAAGCTGGGGCAGCAGAAACAGCTGGAGAAAACTCACCCTGGAGCTGATGACTGCAACATAGAAGCCACCAAAGTTAGTTAGTGAGGTACCAGTGTCCCCGTTATGGTCTGTTTGCCTCTGGCAGTGGCACAGCATGGCCAGCTAAGCTTCATGCCCAGTTCCCTACCACTGCTCAACCCTGTTTCCTTGCTTCTCCATTGCCTTTCACCACAGCTGTATCACTCTCACAGATCTTGGCCTTCTCCATCAGTGCACAGAGGAGGACCATACCCAGAGCCCCTCAGGCATCTTTTTTGCTCCAGGACAGCACTACCCTTTGGCTGAACTCAGAGTGAGGAGACACTTCTTGCAAAGTGGGAGACTCCTGGAAGAGCCAGTGGCCTGGATCTCCTCATTCTTCTCACTCCCTGGCCCTCCTAGGGTTGCTCCTCCTGTCCCACCGTACAGCTCAACCCAACCGTATGCTGTGAAACAGGATTCCCCATGATGCTGTGGCATCCCAAGGCCTCTCAGGGGGTTTCATCTCAGGCGGGTGCAGAAGTGTGCCTGCGGGACAGCACGGAGCTGGTACCGGCAGCGCTGCAGAGAGTGTTTCAGAGCAATTCAGCCCTCCCCTGAATGAAACGCTGTTCACTCACGGGCCCTGGCTCCCATTGTCACCCGGTGATGAATGGGGCATCAGCGCGCCGCAATACTCTATTTGTTTTAGAGGTCAGTGTCAGACTGAAGGGTATTCTTCATAAACCAGATCAGGGAGTTTGTGCTTACGTGACCAGATTGGCAAGAGCATGCGAAGCCCCCAGTAGCTCCCATTGTCCCGAATGGGAACAGAGCTCTTTTGAAGATCTTATCCATAAATTATCTGCCACTCTCCACTCCCCCCTGGTCTCTACCAGCTCCCCACTCACACTCTAATTCAAAAACCAACTCAGATTGATGGCTTGTGCCATCATTGAAGATTTGACCCTATCTGGGACCACAGTTTGGTTCCTGCAGGAATGGCACAATGTCTCACACCAACCCTCAGTCCCGGTGTAAGGATATCGTAAGCTGGGCAGTAAAATTCTTTCTTTGTTTCTCTTTTCTTTGCCTCCTGCCTCTAATCATCATCTAGTCTGATCTGACAACCCGCAGGGGGATGCATGGTGTAGGGGGAGGGTGCAGTCACTGGGAAGTCAGCATCAAACAGGACAGGAGATCATAATTTTGCCTTGCTTTAAAAATGAGACTGTTTAGATGTTTCTTTTTTGCTTCTTTCACTGGTGATGATGAGATTCCCATAAGAGCTACAGCCTGGGAGACCATACATTGGGTTGGTATTTCCAGCCAGGACACATAGGATAGGCTGCCTGAGACTGCAGCCATGCTCAGGTGTGCTTAAATCCTCATCCCTCTTCCTCCACAGGCACAGGGAGCTAGACCTACATGCTGAGCATCTCCCATCTAGCCAACCTTTGAAGAACCCAGATGCTGAAATGGCCATCCTTTCCTTGAGCTTTGTTTGCATCTGGCTGCTAGGAGAGACACAAACTGGGGACCTCAGAAAGTGGATGGGAGGATGTTTTAGAAATAAGCCTGGCTTTCCTCTCCATTAGGTCTTAATGTGAAAAACCAGCCACACAAAATGGATGTACGCAGTAGTATTTTTGAAAATGGAGTTGAGGCACAGAGCTTTCCTGTTGCCAGCCCCTCACTTCTTCATCTGATTTTAGGATGCTGCAGAGCCAATTCCATTCCCAAATGCCCATGACACCTGGGCAGGAATGCCTACAGATGACTGCAGTAGGCTTAAATGCTATTTCTCAGCACTGATCAGGCACTTGTCATGACTCTGACATACAGAGAGTCACAAGCCCTCATAGTTATCTAGGTTCAGGCAGATTAATTTCTCTTGATTGGTCTGCATGTCCCATCCTTGGAGAGGAAACAACCTTGGATGCCACCAGGACATCCATTGTTCCAAAGCAGGTCTCATCACAGCTCCCCTGTCGCTGAAGTTTTCTGCTCCATTTGCACACTAACATTTGCAGCCGTATTTCTTATTAAGAAGTCAGGAATTCATGACCTTTTGCAGTGCAGAGATCTGGAGATTACTTACCGAAATAGTCTATAAACTCCACAACTGCTGCATGCACATTGTTGATAGAGGAGAACAGCGAGATACCTCTCAGTGGAAACGGTCCAGCCTGATAAGATCTGTGGTTGCAAGTGTGCCTGTGTGTGTTGCACAGCAGATACTCAGTACAAGGACCATGAAAAGCTTTTTTTAAATTTTCTCACTGCATGGCTTTTGCTGCTTGCTTCACACGAGTTTTTCTGTCAAAACAACCTGGCCTGGTGGAAGATATTACACCCACTGCAGGAAAAATGCACGGGGGTAACAGGCTGTAGTGGGCAGGAGAGGGCATATACTAATCCTTCCACTGCTGGTCACCTCGCTCGGGCCTCCAAGGCTACCAGAAGGCATGGAGCTATCAAATCCATTTCACAGCCACGTCCTTTCTCCTCTGCCTGGTTTTCAGACCTTGTCCAGAAGCAGTGAAATGTAAATGCAAGGGTGAAGGCAGCTAGGAACTGAAAGTGGTTTTTTCTAATTAGGGGACATCAAAAGGAAGACGCAGGAGATATGTTCAAAACCGGGAGAAAGTTTCTCACTCTGTGCGGAGTTGTGTTGCAGATCTCCTTGTCACAGGACACTGTGAACACTAGACCTTTTTACAGGTGCAATAATTCATTTGAGAAGTTCAAGGGAGAGAAATTAATTTATCTCAAAATATCTCACGTTGTCACTGTGATCCTAGAAACCAGTCCAGTTCAGAAAGCCTCTGGGTTGCATGTGGGGGTTAATGGGAAAACACTGCAGAGAACTGCCATTGTTGATTGCTCCATTTTCACATTCTGTCTTAGAATTGCACCCCTGGCTACTGCCAGAGACATAGCACTAGGTGGACCTGTAACGGCTCTTATGTTTTTTTTCTCAACAAAAAGACATGCTAAAGTTTGTGCTGACAGTTTACTTTCAGGCTCTGAAAACACATCTCGTATATAGATACAGAGATTCTTTTTTCTGTCCAGTGAAAAGTGCAGCCCAGACAGGGAAGTCTACCATTGGAAACATCTAAAGCTGTGTGAGATGAATCCTGCCGTTCCTGTACACACAATGAACTCTCCTCCAGAGACCTAGGATTTAAAGGTTCCCTTGGCTTATGCACATTGTTGAATAGGGCTCTTTTTTTTTTGCCCCAGAGGGCTGCATGTTTGTTCATAATGAATGGTTGTGAGGGAGCCTAGCAAACCTTAGTCTTCTGCAGCACCTGTGTGTGACCCTGCAGTAGCTTGGTCAGCCTGACACTGGACCCAAGCAACATCATGGAAGCAGCAGGGTTAAGAGCACCCAGGAAGAAGGTAAAAGTTGAGAGGGGATAAATGACGTCAAGGTGTGGGATTAAAAGAATTTGAAAGCATCATCTGTTAGTTCAAGAGTGAAGTCATGAAGCTGGAAGGCATGAGTAGATGTTGCCATAAAATGCTTTGAATCCAGGAGCTGCATGGTTCAGTCACCAGTGATAGCACCCAAATCCATGCAGTCAGCAGAACACATATTAAACTGCAGAAGTAGTTTATGACGCATCACAGCAATTTATTTAAACTAGGTAATTCTTATCCCCCAGGAGTAATTCCAGAAGATGGGACATGTCCTTGGGTCTATGCTCTTTGTGACTTTAGCAGGAAAAAATGAAAACAAAATTATTCCAGATAGCATGTGCTGAGAGCATTACATAAACAGAATGAAAAAGAGATGGAGTACCAGATAGTTACACAGACCAGTGATGAGTGTGTGGGTTACTGTAGTTCACGTGAACAATCCCATTCAGCGCAGGGTCAGTATAGCCTGTGCTGACAGATCAGGGATGTGAAAGGGACATAGATGATCACAACTTCCCCAAATGATGTGGTGACACTATGAATTCCCAGGGCAGTGCAATGGTCAGAAGGCAAACGTTAACTCTGGGTGTGTAAAAAGGGGAAAAGATCCAGACGGTGTGTACAAGAGTGAGCATTGCCCTATCTGCATGCTAGCAGGACCAACCTGGGAGCCTTCTCCTTACAGAGGCTGTTTGTATATAGGCAGGAGCTCAGGGAAAAGCTCCAGTGACAAGAAGTCTGGAAAAGACTTAGAAATCTCAATCCCTTCAATTTATCCAAGACAGTAAAAAGTGACTTGAGTCTCAGCTGCTTCTTTCTGGAAGCTGTGACTTCTGAAGGTGAACAGTAGAGAAAGGGCTAACAGCAGCCAGATGTTAGTTAGATCTGTCAAGCAGCATTCAACCGCATCTCAGTTTAGTGACTCCAGGCCCTTACATTGCCAACAGATACTCAACCCACACAGATGATGGACTGCAGGGGGAGATCCATGTTATTCTAAAGCAAACAGCTGACACAGGGCAGATGGATCCCCCCAACAAATGCCTTTTTATCTCCTTTGAATCTGAAAGGACTCTCAGGCGATTAGCTCAACTGTGGACACCTACACTGTAAACACTTCAATTTAGGTAAGATGAATCCAACCAATTCAGGCTAGAAATGATGCACACATCTGATGGCAAAGGTAACGAACCATTGCAACAACGTATCTATATATACAGCAGATACTCCATCACCCAGGGGCTCTAAATGAAGACTGAGCAGGTTCTAACAGAAAATACTGTAGTTCAACAGATGTTAAAAAGTTGGCAGAAAGCAACCCTGGACCAGAAGCCTCTGCTCCATGTTGTGTGGGGGTCCAGTAATAACCATCTTTTCCAGTCTTAAAAAGGTTTTGAATCAATATCACAGAGGACTACTAAATATTTCATCAGTTAAAGATTTACAGATCATCATGTTTGGTGTTCAAACACATCTTCCACAGGAACACTTGAAAAATTAGTACTTTCAGCTTCTCATGCATTCTCTCCTTTTCTAAATAAGAAAGCAAGGCACGCACGAGAGAGAACTATTCTGCATAACTATGGCTTTGACCTTTGCTATACTCAAAATTGTTTGTGTCTTGTTGTCAAAGGTGCAGCAAAGAGAGAAGTGGTGGTCCTGGAAAAGCCCCCATGAAAATAGCATTTGGTTTTGTGAACTTTTTCCTGTTGTGCTTTGTTTTCAGAAGTTGTCTCGTTTGAAAGAGAGAAGCTGTTTGACCACAAAATGCAACTGTCACCATCACAGCCTGAAGACTAAGAACTAAAAATGTCAGTGGGAAGAGGGGGAGGGGAAAGGAGAGTACAGCCCTTTCTCCCTTGAAAAATAGTCTATTTAAATTCTCCAGCATCACAGGGGAAGGTGGCAGCCATCTAGACTGATACCATCTTCATGCAGTCAGCCACCACTGTGCAGAAATACATGCAAAAATACTTTCCTCATTTCTGGAGTGGTTCTGTTGTGGCTATCACATCTGCACTGCACTTGGATGGGAATTACCTGATAACTCTTTTTATTTGGAGAGTGTCTATTAATTGCAACTTGGACTTTCAAGGAAGGATCTGAACAAACACGTCCTCTCTGCCAGCATGGCTTGTCCTTACAGGGGGCCCTTTAGGATCTCCTGTTGCAACTGCTCCACTTTGCTGGTGGCTCAAAGCCCACTGGAGACAGGACTGGGATCTGCCACATGCTGTGCAGGAAGGAGGAGCCGATAGACACTCCAGCTTTGACAACAAAACTGTCCTTTCCTCTTAAGCTTATTTGTATTTTTCTAAGGTCTAATCCCAACATATTCAGATAGAGCAAACTCAGAGGACCCTTTATTGTAGTATCAACTCCCGGCTTACAGATAATACAATAACACATAAGAAATGTTCTTGGCTCGCCACATTTTTTGTTGAAAAATAACAACATGATGGTAAGGAGTGACCACAGTGGGATCCAAAGCAGTAATATTGCGGTGAACGGTCCTGGATACAGTTATCTTTTGAGTCACCCTTCCTGTAAATATTTGTAGAGAAATAAAAGGCTCTGGCTGGAAATGAAGAAGGTTATTTTACTGGAACGATGGGCACATTTTGGCTGCTAAAATCATTCACAAAACATTTAAAAATGATCACATGCTGTGAATCTATCATTGGCATGGAGACTCAGAGACAAGTCCTCAACAGCCTGAAACACTAGAAGATGGATTGAAGGGTGTAAAAATCTCACCCAAGAGAAACAGACATTCCTGCACCACCTTTCCTCTCAGTTTCCTGCTCCATCACTGCTTGGTTTCTGAAGTATGCCTTTCCATGGGCCAGGGATGGAAGTTTCAGAGAAGACTAATGGACCACTGCCTGAAAGCTGGCTAAAAACTTGGATATATCTCTTTCCCTGGCGCCTTGTTCAGTTAGCACTGAACAAGGATGAGCTGGCAGTTAAGATACCTGGCTGTGACCTTGAATCTTTTCTGCACTGATTACATGCTTTGGTTGGCAGGTTCTTCTAAGGTGGTTTCTCAAAATCTTCTTTCAGAACAGTTTCACCTCATCTGACTACATAGTGAGTTTGCATTCAGGAGCTATACCCAGAAATAAGGATATAAGAAAATGAAAGATGAATATTCTACCATGTCATGTGAGAGACAGAAGAGAAGTGAACCAGAATACAAGTAGCTCTTCCAAAGATATTAAGTGGACAACATACATGTCTTACCAACTAAGTAGGAAGGGAAGAAAATACAGAGTTCTTGCTATTCCTGGCTTAATCTATGCTAGTAAATTAAGCAGCATCAGGAAATGTTCCCTGCTAGTGGAACTCGATGAGCCATACTTTTAGATCATTAGCACAGTTGTTGGCAAGTTTATGCTCATGCCAACAAGCACTGTCCCAAGCAATTCCTGGAAAGACTAATTCCCAACAGGCAGCTTGCAACTCCCTTTTCTTCGAATGCTGACCAAGTTTAGTAAGATGAAAATGGGATGTTCCGTGCTAGTAGACTTTACTAGGCACATTTGATTTAACAGTTTAGACAAAACTGCTAAGATCTTTTGGTTGCTTGCCCAAATCCATCCTCTTGTGCCAGGATTGACAGTGAAGAAAGCTCAAGATCCAGGTGATTCTGGAGTCTCTAGCACCAAGGGAATCCCCTCCAGAAGATGTGTGTGGGTTATTTCCTCAGCATCATCTTAGGGTCAGGAAGAAATAGAGCAGGATAGAGCATTCTCCCCCAGGCACTAATGGAGGACACTGGGGAGTAGTTCAACTTCCAGGTTAAGACAGTCACATTTGGGTGCCCACATGTATGTGTCCACCTGGAAGGAAGATTCACAAGGCAGGCAATGCAGATCTAGTCAATAAAGTCAACAAAGCCTGGGAGCTGTTCAGCTCATCAAACATGGATACCTATGGTCTCAACGAAGTTGCCCACATGGAGGTGTCCAGGGGCACTGACATCCTGGTGGCTCCAGACGTGCATGGGGAAGCTGCTCAGTGCTGGATCACAAAGACAGCCAATGTACTGGAAGGCTCTTAGTACTCACCTGCTTGGAGGATGTACCTCAAGAAGTGCAGGCATGAATTTAAACTTTTCCAGTTGCCAGTTTGATTCCTTCTGTGCATAAATATTCTGATTTTTTTTTTTTTTTTTTTAAAGAGGAAGTTTGATGGTTTGCTTATTCCTGGGTTTGTTTATTCCTGAATAAACAACATTTTATATATAGAATATATAAATACTATGTACTATACTGGTATGACCAGTATTGCATAAGGGAATGCTACTGGCAAAACAAGAGCATTTGAATTACACCAGCATATCAGAAAAACAAAACAAACAAACAAAAATACCCATGCCATCTTCACCAGCTTTGGAAGCAAGAGACAGCAGCTGCTCTCTGCTCTCATAACCAGAGAGAGAATGAATCATGGCGGTCCACCTGGACTTGCAGTTCTGTGTAACGGCATCTAGCTCTTCTCTCCTCTACCAGTGACTGAGTTAATGTTCATCCTGTTCCTACACAGTGAGAGTGTTTTAGCTTCATCCAGCAATTCTTCAAGCCGCCCAAAAACTTCCCGGGACTACAGTGGGCTTTAACATGGTTTTAAAATGAGGAACAAAGCTGTCTTCAGAGCAGCAGCAGCAGCGTGGCATCTGCAAGCAACCACTGCCTTATCCCCCCAGCTCATTTTTCAGCTGTAGTATGTTTCTTGGCAAAATCAATTCAGCAAATGTCCAGATTTATAGAGTTCAGCCACATGGCAACCTTTTTCAGGGCCACACGAGGAGCTATTATTTAAAGCCTTTTACTGTGTTCGTGGAGAGGAACAAAGTGCACTTTCCCATTAAAGATTTAAAGCCTTTTTGTGGCAAAGCCATGTCACCCTGAAGGACACCTTGGGTTGTGCATATAGATGCATCTTGTGCAACTTCCACTGCAGGATCAACGAGCTAATGCTTGAGAACACTTCTGATCCTACCATTAGGTTGGAGGATAAGATCTTTCTCAGGGGATTATGAAGTGCCTCCCACATTGGCATCTAAAGGCATTTTATTCTGCACAGTGCAGAGCTAAGCAAAGACATCAGAAATATCCTGGGGACAAGAAACAATTCGCCCGTGTTAGTTCAGTGCTCTTCCCAAGGACTTTGAGATCAGAAGCAAGGTAGATCAGGCAGAGGCAGATATTTTTGTTCACATGTAGTTGGGAGGCATTAAAGTGTTGTCACTTCTTCACCAGTTCGTTGCACCCTCTGCTGAAGGTCACTGCTCCCCACACCTGAGACGTGGACCACATTGTGTGTGCCTCTTTAACGATGTCTCCTGGCTTACCCTGGCTGGATGACCTTTACCTTGGTCAGCCCAAGGCAAGTGGGAAGAAATGTGGCTGGGGTGACCCTGCCCAGGAAGGTAGGACAATGGCATTACCTCCAAGTCTTTGTTTTGCTGACACTATACCCAGAGCTAGAGCCTTGTGGGACAACCTACATGCAAACTTGGCCTCAGGCAGACTTTCAGCTCACCTGGGCTTGAAGAGATGTTGGGGTTTGGGGGAGGATTCAGGGCTATGCCTGGCACAGACAGCAACTCCCTTAGGAGCAAGGCTGACTTATCCTGGGAAAAAAAGAAGGGGCTGGAAAGGAATTTGGGTAAGAACAAGTCCTACTCATCCTTGCCTTGTTTTGCTGCCTCAGCTCTCTGTGCACCAGGATCCCTGTGGCTCTCTTCATTTCAGAGGAAGCTGTTAGTAAAGGGAAAATCTCTCCTGCAGTATGCTTCCTCCCAAGATGTGGTTAGAAGTAACCCCACACACACACTCCACTTTTTATGCTTTCCACCTCCTATTTCATAACATATCCTATGACAACTTGATGGGAGTGGGGGTTGTTTTTGTTGGGCTTTTTCCTTGGAGGCAGCTCCATCTCCGTTTAGCTGCGTCCCCTGGGCTTTACTGCACAAAGTGCTAATGGCATGCTTTCCACCAGGAGCTTATTCCCAGCTCTGCATGGTAAGCACATTAGGGTAGCAGGAGGAGGAATGTAGCAGGCACCAGGATAGCACCTTGTTTGAGCATCCCTCTCCCCACCGTTCGCTGGGGTGGGAGGGTGGAGGGGAACATTCTGCTCCCCTATAAACAGACTCCCTGCCATGAAAATAGGCTGCCACCAAGTGATGCCAGTAGGAGCACTTTAGTGACTTAAATTAGGTACACGACAGAGAACAGCTTGATTAATTCATATGAATTGTAACTACTTAGGGCTCCATTCATCTGGAATGATCTGTAGTCTTATCTGCTGCAGAAGTTACAAAAGGTCCTCATCTTCGGTTGCAGGTGATGTATTAGTCGCCCCCCTCCTGAAGCCAGCCCATGCACAGGGAGCTGCCTTGTTGCTACGGGCACCTACAGCAACTGAGAGCAAGACAAGGACAAGGGATCTGCTCCTGAGCAGGTGGTGGGGGAGAATGGGGAGTCCCACCAGGCATTTCCCTAGGGAAGGGGTTGTGGGCTGGGGATGGTTAACCCTGGGGCGGGAAGCAACTGACTCCTTCCAGGGGAGGTTTTTTTAACACTGCTGTCCTTATCTCAAAAATCAGCTGGTGGTATGTACATAATGTGTGAGGACATCTGGCTGAGGTTGAATGCCAGGGCCAGCACTTCTTTGTCATGGTGGCTCACGGGGTCATTGAGTTTGGCCTCATTGCTCTTGCAAATGATGGGAAAGTTTGGCCACAGAATCCAAGTTAGACACATGGATGCAGAAGGAGGTTGTCTGCTGGCAGCTGCTCTGGATGAAAGAGCCAGGGTCACCAATAGACAGCCACCTCTATCCAGAAACTGTTTGGCCATTTGTTTAAGTGGAGAAAACAGGGCCTTCATCCTCCTTAGACCAACCTCCATTTCTTAGCAGCAGCAAAAGCAGCAGTGGGCACATCTGATCAGCTGAACCCAGCAGATACCCTGTGTCACCTGTGGCATGAGGAAGAAATTATTCTCTTGCTGGCAGCATTGGTGGAGACAAAGCCAAGCCCTAGATAAGGCTGGTTTCACCATGAAATATGGATCCCTGCTCCCTGCCATGCTGTCCAGCATAGTTCAAGGCTCGTGCAGACAGGGTGAAGCTGTCCCACATCAGACCTGCTGCCAGATTTGTACCTCCCAGCATCCAGCAGCTGCTGGCCACAACCTGTCCCCAAGGAGAGCAGGAGTGGCAATGCAGGACTCTGGGTCACAGTGCCACCGTGTGGGCTCTGCCAGCTCCCAGAGCACGGAGAGAAGGACATGGGGTGCTCTGAACTGGATCTAGGTTGCTCCAGCTGGTAACTGATGGACCAGGGAAATAGAAATATCAAACCAGAAGCAGACATCCCCATTTCCCTGCGGATGCAGAACTTATTGACTGGCACCACACTTCTCATCCAAGTCCTGGCTACTAAGGTCAAACATTTGCTTTCCTTGGAGGCTCCTCTAGAGGGTCATTGAGGCAGGACCCTCCTAAAACTCTCCCAATAGGCTGCCACTCTCACCACCAACTGGGCTTAGCCTCTGAGGGGCGAGAGCCCTTCAACATCTTCCTTCAGCTGTAGGTCAGCACAGAGCCATACTAAAAGCAAGCATGAACCTCCTTCACCAGGTGCAAAGACAGGAGCTTGGCCCAAACCAGCTTCATGTGAATGAGACTGCATGATTTTGCACTGGAGCAGGTGAGGAGCGGTTACACAGCCCATGAATGTCACTGGGGTGAGAGACAGGAGCGCGGTGGTTTTAAAAGGCTGGCATGTCCTGAGAATTTAATTCTCCCTGGGCAATTAAACCACCAGCATTGTACTTGAGCTTGACTCTGAGTCAGTTGCGTCTCAATCATGAGTACAGAAAACCAGGAGCAGAAGACAACTCCTGAAGATGCATAAAGGTTTCACAGATCATGCTAATGGAGTAAAGTGCCTCTAAAGATGTCCTGATAATTTAATTCATCCAGGACCTAGCAACAATTTTGTGAGGACAACGCTCCTCACAAAACATCTTTGTGCCTTACTCTCTCCAGATCACACACTACCACTCTGCTGCACCAGACCTCTGCCCATGCCCATGGCGGTCAGTCAGATATAAGCTTGGCTGCCTCCATGCTATGCTGCTGTTAGTCTGGAGGAGATCCACCTCTCAGTTTTACATGTCGACATGTCAGGTCCTACCACCAAGCCAGTCACTCTCGGCTCCCTTTGTAGTCAACGGAGAAAAAGACCACACTTGGGTGACCACAGCCACTTTATTTCGTACATCTGTGTTAGGATGAACGAGCCGTGCTCTGACTGTGTCAGAGGATGCACTCCTCTGGAATCAGTGTAATGAGACATTCAACAATGTCATCTAGCCCCTCCTGATCCAGCTCTCCTGTCGCCACACCGATTGCATAAAAACCATGCATGTTCTCAGGCAAAAAATCCCTTCCTGGTGTATTTCAATACCAACCAAGTAAAACCATGTGGTAATGTCTTCAAGCTGTTGTGTTTGCTACCTAAGGAACATGCATGAGAGACTGGAAGCTGTTTTCCTCCCAAACCTTCCAACCCCATGCACACACATGCTCAAATCCTGTTGCAAAACTCTGCTCCTCTAAAGGTGCTTGAAATACCCTTCCAAACTGACACCCTTGTTCAAAACCACCACGAGACCTGGGTCTGCAAGAGCCATGAATGTAATTCAAGAGAACCAAGCAAAAGAGCTAAAGTTTTTTTAGGTCTTTTTTGGGTGACAAAGAATTGCTCTCCACTGACCATTGCCTTCCTGATTGATGGCCCTTCCCTACTCCCTAGCCCCATAGATACACAGCTACTTTCCTCACTCTAAGGGCAAGCTAGAAAGTGCCCTGGCCTGCAGCTTATCAAAGTCCTGGGCTCCTTGTCTGGAGTCACCACCATGTCAAATTATCTGACGTGCTGTCTGTGACAGCTTTAGGAAGCCTTCAGCCTGGGTGATGGTGGCCTTGGTGAAGGGAAATAAGAGAAGATGTCTGGCCCTGGCTAAGGAGGGTCTGCTGTCAGATCTCTTGCCACCCTACACGGCCTTGCTGCAGCAGTTCTCTCCCAAGCCTGTCATCACTGGATTTTTGCTGGAGGGAGTCTCTGGAGACTGGAGCAACCCTGGTCATCCCACTGTGCTGAGTCACTAGCAGCATTCCCAGCCAGGGCCATCCAGGGCGCATGAGGCTTTCCTGCCCCAGGACTGCCAAACATGTGTCAGCTTCTTGGAGACTCTCAAGCCTGGAGCTTTCCTAGGAATTTCCCAAGGAGCCTGGCTGGGCTGGATGACCCAGCTCCTCCAGATGACATTGACAGCAGAAGAGGTTCTGCAGCTCTGACTGCGCAGCAGTGAACACGAGGGTTCTCCTAAATCAAATACTACTTGCCCTCATTGCCACAGGTACCTGAACGGCATCAGTGAGGAAGGAGCCAGCACAGCAAAGGACACTTCTACATCTCACCGCCACAAGAATTAAACAAAAGCCTTTTGCTCCATGGCTGGCACAGCTTGTGTCTGAGCTATACCTCTGAGACATGCCACCTGGATGTACTCCAAGGCATGGCTCCAGGCTTACGGTGTCTTTGGCCAGGTGGCACAAGGAAGATGCTCTGGCCTTTCAGTGTTGCAAAGACCTGCCTAGTGCTGACACTCCAATCTCATGAACAATTTGGTCAGTGGCCAGGAACCCTGTGGAGGAATGGGGAAGTGGAATTGGAGATATGTTACCAATTACCTTGCTTTCTCACTGCAAAACAGGACAGTGGGTAACCTGAATGAACTCTTCATGGAGCTTTGGACCTAGATGGTCTGAGATGGGCATGAGATGAAGGGCAGAAGGGGAGAAAAGAGGGTAAACTGAGGACTTACGCTAATATTAACTGGGTCTGGAGTGTTCAGACTGGTGACTCTGTGAAACTCAGGGCTGAGGGGTTTCTTTCCTAGCCGGCTGTCCAGCATGCCTGGGGCTACCAGCATCAAATACAGCATGAAGAATAGCTCCCCTGTGCACATCTTCTCATATTTTGGCATCCACCAGAAAATTCCCCACCAGGAAACATAGTAGGGTTTTTCAAAGCATGAAAAAGTATATTGTGGTTTCAACAGTCATGACATAAGACCTCAACTCTTCCCCTGCAGGCCCTGTGGCAAGCTGCCCTCGTGGCTGCCTTGTTGTCTACAAAGTTTTGTCATATAAAGTGAGCTCTCTGAGCAAAGGGGTGGCCTTGATGCTCATGTGGCCAAGCTAAATGCTGCAGCTGCCAAAGCCCTTGGCATGCACAGCTGGACCCACTGCAGGTAAGCCTGCTCTCCAGCAAGCCCAGTGGGCTCTTCTGGAAAACAAGCAACCAAAGTGAAGGAAGTGGCAGAAGATCCACGCACAGAAGCAAACTGTTTCTGCTGGGTGAATAATTATCTCCAAGCTACTGTAGTGTTATCACATTTACAGCAGGCAAATAAACTTAGGAAAGAAGATAGGCTTTAATGTGTTTACAAGCTTCTCTGGACATCCACCGCTCTGGCTCCTGTGTGTCATCTCCCCCAGCTCAGGGCAGGACTGTAGGGAAGCTCTTTACCAGCCCAGGTGACATTTCCCTAAAGAATAGAGCAGTTGCACTAAGTAAGGGCTGTGTAAGAAAGTACTGCTACAATAACACCACTCAAATCTCCCCCTCCCTGGGGCCTCCTGAAAGAATTTTCCATGTTTCGTGGAGACTTGCAGGCCAGGACTGAGAAGACATCACACATGGTTGGTCTCACTGGCGCCGCTCCCACCCAGGACTCATGGCATCCTTCCCTCCCTCTCAGCACTCTGATCAAGAAACAAGAGTCCTGAGACAGTATTTTATTAGTTGAAAGGAAATATGCCCCCAGAAAACTCAGAAAGAGCTTAAGGATTAAAGATGCTAGAGGAAACTATAATTCATAGGCAACAAATGCTGGCAGATTGTGTGCCAGAAGTGCCATCTAACAAGAGAGTGATGGAGCAACTGCTCCCACTCCTCATCGCAGCACACAGGGGCTGTTGTGTAGCCTAATTGAAAATCTGAGTGTAGAGGATTGTGGTCCTCTGCTCTTATTATCTGTACAACGTTCTCAAGAGCAGGTTTATTAAATTTAATAGAGCTCAAGCTCTCCCAAAATCTATAAATTATGAATCCTCAGGGGAGAGGGGAGAAGGGATCCTATAAATGCATTATGTACCAGAGCTGTAAGCTACAAAGCACAATTTGTGAGTGGGTTATTTAATCTCATTCAACTATTCGGCAGAAGAAGGAGACATCACCGAAAGACTCGTGCCCACAAACTTGCCTATTTTTCCCGACTATATCAGATGGTGTGAGAAAACCATGCATATCACTTCTGTCTCCCAGCCCCGCGTACTTTATCAGGAACAGCACAAACCAGCACCGAGCGTCCCTTATCTGCATCCCAGCATCCTTGCATCATACTCTGAGAGCTAAATCCTCCATGAGATGGCTCCTTGCACCGTCAGTGGATGCTGCAAACCTGAGAGTCTCCCAGGAGCTCAGCAGCCCTCATTAAAAGCTCAGGCTCACTCAAAGTGCTAACTTTTGCCAAGGTTAAGAATGACACCACGAACAGCAGTGGTCAGGGACGAGCAGGTAGAAAATGCTGAGCTACCCATAGCCTGGTGTCTAGACCAGCCCATGATATATGCAACCCCAACGCAACCAGGGGTTTTACTTTCCTCCAGCAACTGCATCATAAATGAGATTGTTACAGGCTGTGAGCTTTAGCTTTCTCCAAGGACAACTGAGGAGTGCTTTGGGTCACATGGTAGAAGAGTTAATGTGCTCCTCAGCAGAGATGGCTCAAAAGAATCCTTTTCCTTGCTTCACACGGGAAAATGAGTATTTGTTCTACTTTAAATTTCCCATTATTTTGGGGGGAAAAAATTATCCCCCTCATTTAATCTACAGAAAAATATTCACAACTCTGCATTGTGGGAGTAGAAAGCTTACAAAGAAAATTGATAGAAAATAGTTAGGCTGTGCTGAATGTGTTACAACATGGACTTTGATCCCTCTTCTCCACTTCTCTGCCAGCACAAGGGACCTGAGTACCTTCTGATCGGCTTCAGGGGAGAGCTCACAGCTTGGGCAAAGGTGGCTTTCACTTTCCCTGACACAGGTGCAAGGGAGCTTATGCAGCTGGAACTTATAAGCTGGAGCTTATGCAGTTGGGTGAGCAAACAGGAAGAGCAGAAACACCTTGATTTGGGAGAAGACAGCCATCCCCAGCCTCGTACTGGGAGACTTTTCACTGGCACATGTGGTCCTGGCTTTTATTGACAGGGAATCAAGAGGTCAGTGTGTCCTTGGGAGTCTCTCCTGTGTTACTATAACATCGCAGCTTACTGTTCAAAGCAGGAGATGGCTGCGAAGGCTGAATTCAAGGGCTGGGAAAAGGAAGAACAGGGTGAAATCGCCTTATACAGAGACCTTTAAAAGAAGTAGATGATAAAATATGAAGCGCTGTATGGGAGCTGAGTGTCACCTTGGCAGAGCAGGCTGGGCAGGGAGAGCTCTGCCTTTGGGAAGTCAGGTACCAGCTGCAGTGGCTCCTCTCACTGTTCACAGCAGCAGGAACCATGCGGGGCTTTTGCCGACAGCTCTGGTGCCACAGTGCTGGGCACAGCACGGATGGAAAACAAATGGAAAGATCATTTTTTTCTGCAAAGACCTCCCAGTCTAAATGCCTGCAGACACAACAGGGAAGAAATTCCTTGGCTGAGCTGCAATCCTGTGTATAGGATCTGGCCACACAAATACACGCCATGCGGCAATCCTGTTTATAAAAATGATGGATGTCATATCCTCTTCTTTGCAACACACCAGAAACACAGCTCAGGCGGTTTCCTGTGCTGGGAAGTCGGTGCCTGCTGCCCTAGCAAGGGCTGTACCTCAGCAGATGTGTTCCTGCTATCTCTCACTGTCAGTGAGATGAGAAGGAGCCACATTATGGCTGAAGTATATTTGCAAGAGGACTTTGCAGCTTGTCCCAAGAGACCTTTGCCATGTCTTTGTGGCTTTGTCAGGGTGGGACATCATTGTTTCTTACAGAAGGGCGTTTCACATCTCTAAGTTCACATATGTACTATATACTTGCTCGGTGAATGCTGACTTCAGCTTCCCAAGCCCACAAGTGTGTTGAACCCAGGGAGCTGGCAGAGAGGAGCAGAGGACTATGCAAAGTCCTGCCAAGGTGGGAAGCAACCTCTAATTTACCAAAGCAAGCATGGAGAGGTTTCTTAGGCACCCAGACACTGCTATGCACATTAAGGGCTTGTGTACCCCACTGCTAGCCCCTGCTCTGAGGTGACAGCACCAACAGCTTCCACAGAAGGAGGAAAAACCTCTCGGGCTTTCACCTTCTTGCTTTCAGTTCCTTGAAAATCCTATAGTAAGGGGATTTCCAAAGAATTATTCATTCTCACATGTTATCACATATTGTGTCCAGCGTGCAGCATTACCCCTTCTTGGTCTGGTTGGAACTGGTGGTGCTTTTTCTTGTATTTCTTCCAAATTTGCATTCTAACATCACTGAAAAGAGCCGACTCTGTTAGTCAGGCAAGGATGTGTATATCCATCAACCCCTCTTTAATAAGCATCCTTACCGTGGTGCAGCTGCTTGGACTGTCACCAGTAATATGTCCCTGTCTATTTGGATCACAAGGGAACATGATCTTTCATGTTGTAGGAGGTTTACATATGGCATTTTCACTGGAGCAGCAATAATGATACCCCACCCAAAGTCTCAAAGCTTCCAGGAAGTTCAGATACAAATTTTGGGACCTGGGACCTATATTTATTTGGCTTTGTTTTTAAATCCCCTTTTCTTCTCCCTTTGATGATTTTCCCTCCTGCTGTGGACAAATGAAAAGCAATCGGAGGCAGTACTGTGCAGCCTGGCATTGCTCCCCAGCGCCCTGGTCCAGCTGTACACTCTGTCCACACCCAAATCACATGCTGGAAGGAGACAAGAGGTGGTATGTCCCCTTCCCCAGGCCACAATGGTGAGGTGCAATGTGTCTTTCTGTCTGGACAATCAGGGGACCACAACTGCCCTTACCCTGCACTCCAGATGCCACCACTGTGGAGGAAACCACTCTTGCAGAGGATACCACTCCACACAGGACAACAGAAGGGAAATTATGGCACTTGGAGGAGAAAAGCACCCTTTACCCTGGCAGGCAAGCACAGGTCTGAGCTCATTTCCAAAATATGAAAGACACATTGCAAACCCTCAGGCCCAAACTATGACAACAGCTTCATCTTCAGAGCCCTCTGGAGAGGAAGACCCTCGGTGTTCTAACGGTGTGACAGTGTACTTCACCAAAGGTCAGGCCAACATCAGGCCACGTGTACTAAAGCCCATCCCGCTTGCAGTTTCCTTGGCTCAACATCACCCAGGGCTTTGAAAGAATACTCAGGCTCAGACGCAGGTCTGTGGACAACCATCAGGAGACCTGGGCCTGCCTTGACCTGCTTCCTCACCCACTTTGCACCTCCTGGCACAGTTACAGCCATCATCTGGAGAGCAGCTAATTCACCACAGGTGAAAGCAAACAAAACATCCTCTGCCATCTCTTCTCCCCGGGGAACCTCAAAGACTAGGGCTGTCCACAGAGGTGCTAAGGGCCCCTCACTGTCTGGGGGAGATCAAGCCCAGGAGAAAGAGAGGTGGAGAGTTCGCGAACAGAGAGAAAGCGGCGCCGGCACCGCTAAGCCCCGTGCCGAAGCGCTGCAGTTTGGGGTTTTTTTCCCTTTTTGGAGGTTTTTGATGCTGACACGAGGCCTCCCTGCCCCAGAGAGGGCCGAGGGCGGAAAGCCCGGCTCAGGAGCCCAGGTGGTGTTCTCTTCAATCCCTGCAATGGCAGGGAAGAATACTGAAAGAGGAAGGAAGACTCACCTGATTAGCATGTGGCTGAGAGGCTGGTGCCACCAACAGCATTTTGTGTTTTTTGAACATGGGGAGCTTTATGCTGCATAAGGTCTACAGGCAACAGACAGAGCTCATCTGTCACAAAGGGGGAAAAGAATCCTTGTATACGAGCTGGCTGGGCTCATTG
>VZZY01014545.1:0-21797 GCA_013400335.1 Eurystomus gularis
GACCATGTCCTGAAGTGCCATGAGTACATGGCACTTTTTTTAATACCTCCAGGGATGGTGACTCTACCACTTCCTTGGGCAGCCTGTTCCAGTGCTTAATCACGCTTTCAGTAAACAATTTTTTCCTAATATCCAATCTAAACTTCCCCTGGTGCGGCCATTTACTCTTCTCCTGTCGCTAGTAACTTGTGAGAAAAGACCAAGACCTACCTCTCTACAGCCTCCTTTCAGGTAGTTGTAGAGAACAGTAAGATCTCTCCTCAGCCTTCTAGACTAAACAGGTGTGTGGGTGTGGTACTGGGGGACATGGTTTAGTGTTAGACTTGGCAGTACTGGGTTAACCGTTGGGCTCAGTGATCTTAAGGGTCTTTTCTAACCTAAATGTTTCTAAGATTCTGTTCTATGAAGGCAGTTGTATCGCATTTTGGAAGGCATGAATAGTAGTGCACAGATAACATGCTAATACACGGGAAAATAGGTGGTTACTCTACCTCCACCTCTTAATACATCTCCACACTCTTAATACAGTATGTATCCCTGTCTCTGCAGGTCCAAGTCATATGTCTCTGTATGTTCGGCCACATGAAGGGTCGACTCTGTCCACTTGGTCTCTTGGAGATGGTGTCCCAGTTGCTAGCTTAGGAGGAGACTACTTTGTGTTTTACTCCCGCGGGCTGCGGGCTACACCGTGGCAATTCTGGCTAGAACTGACGGTGAGTATGCTGCTGCTGGAAACCCGCCCACTGTTATTTCTACTGTTACTGCTTTCTCCTATTGTGAGAAGTTTCCTTCTCATTTATCTTGTTTGCTTGGTTTTTGAAAGTTAAAGGGAGTCCATGGTGGGAAGCTTAACTGTCTTGAAGCTGAAGAGTTGTAAAAACTCTTTTCTACGTTTTCTTTTACGTTATTTTCACTTGGAAGCAAGGCTTCCAGCATTGCTGTTCTGGTGGGATTTATAAACCCCCCTCCCCTTAATTCACGAATTAAGAAGTTTTTGCAGATCTGCATGTTTTTATTATAGGTTTAAGAGTGTCTTATTCCTTGAGTATTGCAAGAACCTTTGAAAATTCAGGATGTCTCTTGTTCAGGCAGTCTAAACATTTTATCAAATAATCCTCCGAGGGTGCTTGACAAAGCCAGGAATCTGCAGTGTGACAGGCTGTGCCAGATTAATAGTGGCTAAGCTCGGCAGAAAGGGCTTTTCACCCCGAGGATTCACAGTAGAAGGAGCAGTATAAACACTGTAGTGGCATTCCTATCTTGATTTGTCAGCTAAACCAACAGATACAAATGTTGAAGTTAAAAGCATGTGCAAGCTAAGTAACATCAGAGGCACTGTGGTTTAAATACCTGGTCGCAAGTTAAATTTAAATTGAACGTGTCGAGTAATCAGACCGATAGCGTTTTAACATACAGGACAAAGAGCTGCAGGATGAAGTCTGTTGCGTACATACTGAGTCTGTAGAAAAGTACATTAGGATTGATCTTACATTTAAAAGCTATAAACAATCACAAGTCTGTGTTGCCCCTTTCTCGCTTTCAGGTCCCAGAAAAGCATTCCGATGGAGTGGTCTCCCTTGCCATAGCAGCACATTACTTTTTTGGGGAAGATCAAAAGTCACCTGAACTCTATGCCTTAATGGAGAGGTTTCCAAACTGGACGTTTTCTTCTGGCTGGTCCTGCACTTACGACCTTTTTGTCTTTTAGTGTTGCCAGTAATGCAGCGCTGAGAGGGTAATTGCTCTGACACACAATGCTGTTGCAGCAAACAAGATGCCAGACACTTTCACGAGTATTTTAAGTACTCTGGTGACAACTGGTTTCTTTTGGCAGTTTGACTATTTAAAGACTACTGCTCTCTTGGGGATATTGTGATACTTCATGTCAATGTGAATACAGTTCAGGTGGTTCTTCTGCTGAAATAGTGGCTTGATTAGTGGGTTTCTTAAAAGAAAATCTGCATTTGAGGTAATGTTAGTATAATGTGCTGGCCCTCATGAAATTATTTAGATGTTACGCAAAAATATAACTGTACTTCCTGCGTGTGTGGGGACTATCACTTACCAATACTATCCGTCCTATTAAAGTAAGAACTTTGGCTAAAAGATGCTTGTTCATGTGGTGGGGGAGCAGAGGTGACAAAGTTGAGTTTTGTCACTGGATGAAGTCAGTGAAAGCTACGATGCGCGTGTAGATTGCATTCCCAGACCGTGGCAAATGTGCAGTGCAGAAATACCCATGTTATGATACAATGTGGTAATTTATCTAGATTCTTTTCCGAATAATGTTTCTGTTAAAAACTTAGCTCCTCCCCTTTTTTGCCTGTCTCTTCAGTGATAGAACTTAAGTGGATGAGTTTGACCTAGCTACCATCTTGTGGTTTTGTTCCTGTTGGGATCTTTCAGTATCAGCATATAAGCATGTGACTTGCTCTCTTGTATGTAAGAGTGCTAAGTCTCCACTCCTGTATGTGGATGTCTTACAATTAATCTACTCTAAATTTCAAGTTATCTTCTAATTTATTAGAATTGGCTAATTTTTGGTATCTCCTCTGGAGAGACTTCTGGTGATGTTGACAGTATTGCACTTTGCTAATACATTTAACTGTTTTCTAAAATAATGGTTTGCTTTCCATAAGGAAAAATACCAAGAAGAGTCATCTTTAAAAAGATGTCTAATATCTCTGGATTGCTCTTGTTTTTACAGAATCACAGGATGGGTTTAATCAATGACTGTGAGTGATGTAGAGTACCTTCCAGGTTTAATTGGCAAGCTTTGAGTTCAGAAGCCACCTCTTTGGGTTTTTTAATACTTCCAGGTTTTTTTTATAGTGATAGCTAATGTTAGCTTCTGGAATTCAAAGGCCTCTGTGTACCTGAAGGAACTTCTTCATGCTTTTTCCAAACTACTTATAAAACATTGTGACATCAACACCACACTACAGATTGTACAGATTAATTTTGTTCATCTCATGAGTATTGCCAAATCACATGTAAAGCAGATTTTGTGAATGTATCATCCCTTTGAGTGAAAATACGCAAGTAGTGGGATGTTTGCAGCACCTGTGAAAGAAAATTCAGTGACACGGTGTGAGCTGTGATGGACAGCAGCTCCCTGATCAGGTGCTTTTCCTTCAAACTGTTCCGTAGTTGTGTGTGACAGTGGCAAGAACCAGTTTTGTTTGTAAGGTACATTTGTGAAGATAGATTGTCAACTGACTCATGGACTAGGGCAAGAGGTTTAATGACTGTCATCATAATGAACTGGACTTCAGTATCTCAAAACCGTCTTCCTACATTAACATGTGCATTAATCATCACTCACTTGATTGTATCCGATTTGAATCGACAATCCCTATATTATGCATTTAAGTGCTATTAATGATTTGAAACATGGAATTCTAGTTTTAATGTTTTGTACTGTACTCTAGCTGACGCACAGCTGGTTAACTAAAGCTGCACTGATATTTACTGTCTTCCTTGGTTCTGATTTTTATTTTGTATTTTGCCTCTGATGTTAAAGCTTTGAAAGTGCTGTGTGAAGAATTCGTACTGGGAGCCAAAAATGCCACTTGGCAATTTCTGAAACTTCAGTGAAGCAGTAACTTTTGCTAACTCAGGATTTAACCTTTATTAAAGAATTTAATTATGAGAGACTTCTAGTTTGTTGTAAATTTCTGCCTTTGTAAATAAAAGCAAAACTTAATCAGTGAAACTTGATTTTCAGTATGATTAAAGGCATGCTTGACCTGGTTTTATTCATTGCACTAGTGTTTTACTGAGGCTTGGGGTAGAAGTACTGCTAAGTGATGTTGGAGTTAGACACCGGAGTTAGAGCTATGTGGAAGATACATGTGGCCAAATAATGTGAAAATATTATCTGAGAAATGTTAAAACGAGGGCCCTGGCTGGTTGCCCGGAGAGGAAGGTTCTTGAAACTAGGTGTGGTGTGTAAGAGCAACTGGTAGCAAAGCTAAGGATTCTTTGCAAAATAGAGTTGAAAGCAAGTGTGCTGTTGATCACAGGTAGAAAAACAGGATAGAAAATTCTGCAAATTGTTTTAGTGTCCATCTGCTTCCCCATTCAGTGCAGGCAGATTAGTCTTCTGCTACTGTGGTTCATGATTTCTCATAAAAAGTGTTGTGTATTATTCTGTGAAATATACAAAATACAAGCAGCTGGTAATTTTAAGGATAGAAGGGCATGGGAGTAGAAAAAGTCTTCATTCTGACTGAGCAGAATTCTGTAACTGAGCAGGTGTAGTCAGCAGCCAGTTGATTGGAATTCCTGTACGTTAATCTCAAACAATTTACACGCACAGCCTTTTCTAAATTGCTTTACTCGTGCTTAATGTCAGAATTCTTCCCTGACTTTTGATGGCTTTGAGAATCTATTATGTTCTCCTTTAACATACATAGTTCTGTTAATGTGGCTCTATGTAAAAGAGCTTCAGAAATCAGTGGTTTTTGGATGTAAGCACGTGGTTGCAAAGGAGGCCCGTACATGTTGCAGCTCTACAGTTTAATGCAGCATTGGAGGGTGTCACCATACCTTCGGGTTGCCTATCAAGTGGGCATATGCATTTGAAGAAATAAAGTGTTGGCGTAGGTGCAACAAACAGGAGAATTTCTGCTGTCACACAAAGCGACAGATTGTGAGTGGAGCTGTTTTGTTAGCAAGACCTGTCTTCAGTGTCTGTTCCATGAGGTTGGGTTGCAAGCCTATGGCAAAAACACTAATCAAATAGACAAGATCTAGCGAGTCTGTACAGAGGTCAGTGTAGCATATGGGACATAGCTGCTGAAGAGCCTGCCTGCATGGCAATGCTGGTCAGTACTTTTTTTCCTTGAGGGCTAAACCTAATTGGTTTTTGATAATAATCTGGAAGGAGCCTGCAGAATTACTCATCTTAGAACTTGCTATGTGGTCTTTGTGAAGGATGGTTAAAAAGCCATGCCAAATCAGTAACGTCACAAAATGGTGCTTAGGCAGTGTGAAGTTGCATAAGCTAACTTCTGTTTTGAAGATAGAACGTGGACTCTTAGTTTTGGATGACAACACTGTTGGGCTACAACAGTTTATGGTTCTGTCAAAGCTGCAGGTGCAGCTTGAGAACGTGCCAAGGATAAAGCTGAGACTTGAGCAGGAAGTATAAACCCATTTAGGGAGATCTAGTCAGGGCTGTATATGTCAGGTAGCTTCAGCCTTCAATTGTGGGCTTTTGTAAAGTGCTCAGTGCTCTCTGGTAGGAAACTCCTTGAGTTTGTTTATTATTTCAGGTGGTACCACCCTTTCCTGTGGTCAAGCACCGGGCGGGGGGAGTGGGGGGGGAAGAGGTGACAAACTTTTGAGGGTTGTCAGCTTTGGCTGACAAAAGTGATGGTGAAAATTATCCTCGGAACTGTGACTTGACTCAAGCAGTTCTGCAGGTACACCTTGTGTGAGAGGATTTTTCCAGTGGGTAGCAAGGAATCCGTCATTGCCACTGTTTTTCAGAGCCAGTTCTGTACAGGATGAGAACCAGACCAAGAAAACTTGATGATAGGCAAATGCTGGTGTAGGGGGGAACTGGACATGTAACTTAATTAAGCCAGGCTCACAAGAACCAGGGCACCCAGTTTTGTGTGAGCAAAGTGAGAGGAGAGACAGTGAGTTGGAATTCCACAGGAAATGTAGACACCCAGCTTGTTAAATGACCCATTTTTCCTATGTTTGTTTAGGTTGAGGTAATAGCGCATATTTGTAGATGAATTAACTCTTTGTAGTGGGCTAGCCCTGTCTGGCTGCCAAGTGCCCACCAAATTGTTCTCTCATACCCTCTCTTCACCAGGCCAGGAAAAGAAAATAAGGTGAAAAAACTCATAGGTTGAGAAAGGAACATTCATCATGGGTTACTGTAATAGGCAAAACAAACTGGCCTTGGGGAAAATTAATTTAATTTATTGCCAATTAAAAATAAAGTAGGATAGCAACAAACAGAAAAGTAAAAACACCTTCCACCACCCTCCCCTTTCTTCCCAGACTCAACTTCAGTCTTCTGCCTCCTCCACAATGGTGCAGAGGGATCAGGGACGGTCAGCTGGGGGGGGTCTGAGTCATGGTCAGTCCATAAGAATTCCTCTCTGTTGCTCCTTCCTCCTCACACTGTTCCCCTACTCCAGTGTGGGGGGGTCTCTCCTATGGGACAGTGTCTTTCATGAACTGCTCCAGTGCGGATCCTCCTCTTGATGGTGTAGTCCTTCAGGAACAGACTGTTCCAGCGCTGGTCTCCATGGGCTGTGGTTCCTGTGAGGAAAAACCTGCTCCTGCATGGGCTCCAGCCTCTTTCAGGGCTCATCCACCTGCTCTGGTGTGGAGTCTTCCACAGGCTGCACTGTGGGTATCAGCTCTGACACGTTCCACAACAGGTTGCACGGGGGACAGCCTGCTTCACCGTGGTCTAAAAAGATTTAACTGCTAAACAGTAGCACAGTAGTAAGTTACTAATACTAAGAATGTTAGTGTATCAGTACAAATCCACAGGCTGCAGAGGACCTCTGCTCCCAGGCCTGGAACACCTCTTCCTTTATGAGCCTGGCCTTCTGCAGGGCTGTTCATCACATCTTTTTTTTTTTTTTTTTTCCCCTCTTATCTCTCACAGCTGCTGCACAAGAATTCCTTTTACCCCTTATTAAATATATTACAAAGAGGAGGTGCCAGCTTGGCTGATGGGCTCAGCTGCGTCCCAGGGGAGCAGGTCTGTGTGTTTGAACTGGCCGTGTCTGACACGGGCAGGACCCTGGCTCCTCTCACTGAGGTCCACACCCCTGCAGCCCAACCCTTGCCACCTAAACCCAATACACCTCTTTTCAAAACAACAGGATGTAACTTGAAAGATGCATTAATAAAATAAATTAACTTAAAAGCTTGATGCTTCTGTCCTGTAAAACGGGCCATGAGGGTAGGATGTGGCAAACTAAAACCATCTCCACCAGGCAGTTTCTTTGAGAGCTTTGTTTCTCCAAGATAGCCTCCTCGAACTCTGGTAATTTTTTTCCTGTCAATGGCTTGAAGTCAGAAATAGTTATTTTCCAGCAAAATACATTTGTCCTTTAATTACAGTTATAACAGCAGTGAAATCGAAATACAAAATTAGCACATAAGATTTGCATAGAGATAATTACTACTAAAGAAGTACAAACTTCTAAAATTTCACAACTAAAAAGATTTAACTGCTAAACAACAGTAGCACAGCAGTAAGTTACTAATACTAAGAATGTTAGTATATATCAGTTAATATATGTTTTCACTTGGTCAGAGCCAAAACCTGAGCAGCAGAAAGCTGATCAGGATGGGCTTGGTTTACATCATTAACACAGAACCACAGAAAAATATTAACATGAAGCACAGTTTTTATTTCTTTTAACATAGATTAAGCAGTCTTTTTTTATAATAAAAAAACCTTTAAGTATCCCCTTTATAACAATAATGGATTTTGATGTGAGATCACAACAGGCTTGTAGGTATGATAGACATTATCTATAACCAGTAGCCACAACGCAGACTAAGCTTAATGCTGGGATTCCTTTCCTGTAACTTCAATGTTAGTTTCAACTCCTAAATGGACTTTCAAGCTGCATTCCCTAAAATGTCCAGCTTTCCAAGTAATACTCACAATTATTGCACTTGTACTGGTTGTATTGGCTTAGTAAAGCCGCTCTAAAGCAAAGTTTAATATTTGTACATTTTAAAGCACTTGATCTTATCTACAAAGGAAAGAAAGATGATAAACCACAATTTCAACTTAATTGCGAATATTTCCTATATTCAGAGTTTTAATGGATGTGCATTTAGGAACTACATTAGAAAAGCAACAGATGCTGTAACTACCCTACGATGACTCGTTTGGTCCATGTCAGTAATCAAGTGATGTTATAAAAAATAAACTAGTTTATTCTGTATAAAATGAGTAATGTTGCATTTTTGTTCAGATTGCACAGTACAAACAAGCAAATATCTAAATTAATACTGTTACAGGTAGTTATTACATAGGGACAGCAGCTAGAAAAAATAGTACCTCAAAGCAACAGACTTCTGCAGCCAGCTTTCCATAACATCGTATGAAAGCTAAATATGTCTTAATTACAAGTATGCATATTATAAAATGTTTGAAAAATGTTTTAAGTATGAGCTGTTAAACTAATCTCCAATAGCAAGAGTATATTATGATTATTTACATTTTAAAAATCCATTTTTCAGAAAAGAATTTACAATGAAATAAATAACCTTCAGCAATCCCTTAAAACCAACTACAAGATCGGTAAGTGGCAGTAAAAAACAGGGAAGCCACCTCGTGTCACTGTTAGGTCAGTAAAGTATGCCTCATCCAGAAAGAAGTGCAACTCCGCTTTAACTCTTCTGATCATCTAGAAACATGCACAATACATACAGGTACCTTCGAACACGGTACAACCTTGAGTATTTGTACAAGAGTATTCACAAAAACATACAGTATATTTTACAGTCCTTTAATACAAAATATTGATATCAAACCCATGTGATCTGCATTGATCAGACATTTCCTAGGCAGGCAAGCTGCGAAGCGTAACACTTTAAAATCCCCTTTTCGCCTTTGAAACTCGAGCAAGAGCGAAGTAGTTTCTTCAGAACGTGTTGGTGATGCAAAGCTACCGATGAACGTTAGCTGAATCTGTCTCCATATGTATTCACTGTCTCTCAATATCATTAGGTATCAAAACTTAAAGCTGCAGTCTGAAGATTGCATCAAAAAAATATTTTTGAAAGATTTTGAAATTATTAGATGAAACCCCTGCTTAGTTATCCCCACAAAAGATTTCAAAGATTGACATATTAAAAAAAGAAAAGAAAAAAAAAAGAAGTAGTTCAAATCCAAAACATGGAAGCATGTCTAAAAGCTGGTTTGCTTCCTTTCACACCTGATGCCTGGGAAGTTTGTTCATCTTCCATTTAAGACACAATACAGTCGTAACTGCCTTCTTGGAATGAATCCTCATCCTCTGACTTAGACTTGTCGTCTTCATGCCTGCTTGCATTGCTGTTGCCAGCATCACTCTGAGGACTAGTGCCATGGCTAGATGAAGTCCTGCTTTCCTCAGCTCTGGGGTTCGCTTGTTCAGTCGCCTTAGAAGGATTCACTGGCTGAAAAGCTTCTGGCTGTACTTGCTCTTCTGCTATTTCACTTAGTTTCTGGATCTGCGGTTTGATGATATTTAGAAATGGCTTGTACCCAGGGCTAGGAAAATAATAGTATAGAACACCATGAGTGAATTAAAAAACAGTACTTCTGTCACATGCCTGGAAGGCAGCTTTACTTCAGAGATGTTCAATATAAAGGAGTATCTTCTATAACCCTTTCTGTACAGAAACTACTTTTTTTGGTTGGGGTTTTGCTTGCTTGTTTGTTTTGGGGTTGTTGGCGGTTTTTTCTAAATAGAGAGAAAAATGTAACTATAATCAAACAATAAACATTGAGGGGTCTGGCTGTTTTGAGTTTGGTCTCGGTTTTTGTTTGGGTGTTTTTTGTTTGTGTCCCCTCACCAGCTTGATCACAACCATATTAAGTGACTGTTGCAAAATTTTCTGTAGAAGTTCTTTAAAATAATTGGTTCAGCTAGAGCTGAGAACTCAAAGTTATTTTTTTAGTTAACGATTACCTACAACTGGAATGAAAACGAAGGTGGGAAAGAACACTTACCAGTCTGTAGATGCCCATTTGTCAACAGCATATAGACCAGTCTTGATATTCTGACAGATTTCTCCATCAATATCAGAGGACTGCATTACACTGAAAACCTGGTTGATTACTGAAGATTCTCTGAGGATAAGGCCTATGATGATACACCAGTCCAGACATCCTGCTTCCATGAAGATATGTAGCAAGTACCTATATGAAAAAAACAGTCTACTTCTTTTTCCACCCTGAAGACAAAATCCCAGTGTGATTCTGTAGACAGTTGTGGAGAGAGCGAAGTTAATCAGTCACAAGACCGGACTTATTCCCCCCCGTTTTCGCAACAACAGTGTTTCTTGCTCCTAAGCCTGCGTGCCAGTAAATTTAAGTTTCAAATGCAAAGATTACATTACTTACCGCAGCTGCACCTGTGACTTGTGTGGCCCTTTACTAGCCAGTTCTAGAGAGAGATGTTCAAGCTCCGACTGAGTTAAACTTAGACTGGAGAAGTTTTCATCCACCATGGTCCAGTCGCCATCCACCATAGAACTTGTTTCAGTCAGGTCTGTTGCTGAACCAATGCTGCATTCATCACCTATCAAAAACACTCAGAAACATAAGGGAAAAAGAAACTACTTACTTTAGTAAGGCTCAGAATTTCTGAACTACTTCCTGTAGAAGCTGACAAGTTGCACAGTAATGCTTTGCTGCGTATTGCAGCCCTAAGAAGTTATTGCAGACATATCGTCCATTCCACTTCAGTGTTCTTCTTGTCATACTATATAGCAGACTGTTACCGCAGAAATGCAGTAGTTTTTCTATCAAATAAAAATATTCTGCAGAATAATATCAATAAGGGATCCTAAAGATGTGTTGGCAATCATTGTAAGAGCACAAGGGCAGCCTCTTACATACAATAGTCCTAGAATTAAGTCTGTCAGAAGGGCTGCAGTCTGTCAAAAGATACTGCTTGCTTAATCTGTCACTTTTTAAAAAATGAAGATGCAGTAACAATTTCTTCACACAAAAGCCTGAAGATTCTGAATGCTTGGTAATGTAAATATTTCCCTGCACTAATTACACAAAGAAATACGTCATTCTGATAAATACATAAAGAGTAGATGCAGCCACAGAATTTTCACAGGAACAGTAACATCAAAGCTAAGACCATTACAGTGGTGAGTCGCGAAGGCACCCACCCTACACAACAGTTTATGTATTAAAGTAGATGCATCTTTTCTGTGGAAAATGTTTAGAAAGTCAGAAAGTTATTTTATTAGCTTCTTGCCCATGAATACCACTGCTGGATTAGTTATTTGTGAAATTATTATTACCGGAATTCAGCTTGCAACACTTTAAAGACTACTAACTTAGTTCCACTTTAGAAATCACTTTTTTTCATCCAGCTCAGATAAGAAATGAGTTACTAGTTTATAGAAACGGCAGCAGTGGCAGGCAGTGGTACAAAATGGAAAGAGAAATAAATTTTCCCCATTTATATTACACATTTTTAGAGAGTTCAATTACTTAAACCTAATGCATTCTTGCAGTCCCCAGAAGTTATCAACAAGAGAAACAGGAGTGAAAATAGAATGGGGCAGTGCCCAAGCAGAGGGAGAGAACTTCACCCTTTCTTCATGTTTTAAAGCCTGTCAACTTGCTAAATAGCAGCCCTGAGTGTTCTGACTCTCACAGGAGACCTTAGCATCTTGGGGAGACTGCAATTCACGCTTAAGGTACTTAGATGTTTCCCCTACTAAAGTGGAAATCACGTGATGTAGACACTGTTGAAAACATTGCTCTATGCTTGAGGACAAGAGGGAGTGGAAAAAGAAAAAGAGATGAGTGGTGAGACAAAACATCTCCTGTCTCTGACTGTGATCAGAAAAGATGCACAGAGAATAAAATTCCCCTTTGTATTTTCATGAGCTCATACATTTGAGCTTTTAGAAAAGCAATTTAAACAAAGCCATAGGAGAAAAGAAAATTATATGGGACCATAATTGCCTCAACTTCCTCAGTAAAGAATGTATCTAGTATCTTTCTAAAGAAATCCAAAAGCACAAGGCTCATGCATTAGAACAGTGCCAGCCTGTGCTAGAGGCTGACCTGTGCAAGAGACAAAGAACTTAGAAGACTCTTTCCAGCCAGACTGTAAAAATGCTAAGCTTCTGACTACCACCACACACAGAAACTTCGGCAAATAGCAATTTCATATTCTACTTCGAGATGTACGACACATGAATTCTCTTTCTGCTGCAAATATTTCAGTTCACTTTTCAACAAGTTTCCACCCCCCCTCCCTCAAATTATGGTTACAAGCAGTGGAGAAGCAACAGTACAGCAATGGCATATGCAAATATGAAACTGTGTGCACTTCCAGGTGCATTTTCCCCATGAGCGGACAGAGGAAGAGTGACTAACCTTTACTTAGCAAAGGAGAAAGGAATGCATCTTGCGTATGTGGTTCATGGGACGAAACAGTGTCAATCTCCCTCTGGGAGGAGCTGATGGTGCCAAGCCAGCTGCGACTCCGAGGTGCGTTTGAAACTCCTATGTCCACTTCCATATTTACAAAAGTGTCTGCAGACTGAGATTTTAGCAGCTGCTCCCCCAGAGCTGAAAAACAGAACCCACCAAAGAAAAGCCATGTAACCGTCAAAAAGGAAATTTGGAAAGCTCTCTCCAGGCATTTCAGGAAGCTAAAACTTTATCTAAATCAATACTCAGTTAGTTTGCTGAGGGATCACCAAAAGCAAAGGAATGCAGCAAATTTAGGCATTTCAAGAATTTCTGACCAGCTTTTTATGTCAGCACTGGCATAAAAGAAATATCAGCTGACAAAGTGTTAGCAGCAGTAGAAGTAAATAATGGTGCGGCTACTACCAGGAAGAGGACGACTTGGCACCTTGTATCAACTTTGCCCTAAGAAGACCAACAAGTGAACTGCGAGATTAATAATAAAAAGGAGGTTTACAGCACGTCCTCAAAATTCTTACCCTTTAACATAAAACAAATTTCAAATATTAGGAACATTACTTTTTTATATATAAAAAAAGTTAATCAGAACCTCATCTAAAGACTATAGAAGACTGCTGATGTCAGTAATGTTCTGTGGCAGAATTTATATCAAAGAGCAATACCATGGTCAGCTCAACATCTGCACAAGTGATACCCAGTTCAGTGCACCTGAGAAAGCAAGACACCTTAACAGAAACAGCAATGTAAATCAGAAATACAAGAGATGCTTCTCTTGCTGTGCTAAACCAAATCCCTTCGGAAAACACACCCTGTGTGAGAAAGCTGTGCAGGTGGCAAGCCCCAGCCTGTTCTTTGCTTGGTTGAACTGAGGAAGAACAGATTCAGACGGATGGGTCTGACTGCAGGAGAGAAACCTAGTCCAAATCAACTCAGATGTTACAGCACCTGTCTTGTACTTTCCATTCTTGAAAGGTGAATTAATGGACGAAGCCGGTATGACTGGAAACGGCCAGAGGAAGTCCTCGTGTAGCTTTTTCAAAGCGAATACAAAATCCTCCACACGGGCAGCCCGGGCTCGCTCCTTGCACAGCCAGCCAATCAGCTCAAATCCTAACTGTGCAGCAAAGCAGCCAAGGTCTTTCAGCTTGATTTCTTCTAGCAGACGCCGAGCATGCCGCCAGAGCATCATGTCAATATACATGTTCTCGGCACAGTCACTGTCTTTACTCCACCTAGAGACAGACCAGAGAACAGTGACAGGAGGACTGAAAAAAGAGTCATAAAGGCTGCTGGCCACAACCACAGCACATTGAGCGACCAGAGAAGCAGTGGAAGCTTCCTATATACCAACAAAAGCCGTTTCCACCATTCCTTGCTATTTATGTTTTCTAGAATATACCATTGCCTTAACAGGTAAGGGAAGGAAGTTAGAACAGCAGCAGTGTCCACAGAGTATTAAACTATTAGGAATGCTGGAAAAAAGTAAAGAAGGAGATAAAAGGCAAATGCCATTGCCAAGTGACTTCTAAGAAACAAGTTTAGAGAACAAGTATTAGTCTAGGACCCTTCCTATCAAAACTCTGAAGATAGTGCTCTCTATGGAAAATTACTAGATAAAAGCATTTGAATTTGCACCAAGATTGTTTTGAAGGTCTTATATGGGGAAAAAAGCCAAAATGAAGATAATAATCACTCCCAGCTGAGGGCTGCTTCTGAACATTAATACCGATCAATATAAATCCTGTGTACAGCACCTCAAGAGGGATGCACCCCGAGGTGTAAAAGTCTATTTATGGCTTGGCAACACACTACCAGATCAAAATGTGTGCAGCATCACAGCGCAATGTATACTATGATGCTGCAGTGCTGCAAGCTTTATCAAGATTTCTCTCATAGCGAGAGTCTCACTAGCTATTTAAATTACTACATATGCCTCTACTGGATTCAGAGGCTTTTGGTCAGCAATACCCGTGTAAGTGTGCCTCTGTAGATATACATACACACACACATGTACATGTTTACATGTGTGAGAGTCAATTCTCCCAAGAAAGTAAGAGAGAGACACAGGCATTAGGAGGCTTGGGAAAAGACAAATGTATAAGAATGTGGAGGGAGACTGACAAATCTAACTCTATCATATAATGTACTTCTATAACTTAAATTTGTAAGAGGGTTAGTACAGTACCTAACAAAGTGGGGAAGGAGAGGACATGACTACCAGTTACCTTTTTCCAGATGGGCCAGAAGGCATACTCAGTGTTTTTGTCAAGTTAAATTTGCTATGGAGATTCTCTGCTGATTGGGATAAACTAATGCTGCGATGTCTGAAGAACTCAAAGCCACTACTTGAGCTAGGTTCCTAAAACCAAGAGAACAAACATATAGCCAAAGAAGCAAACATGCTATATAATAGCAAGATTAATCACACAAGGTTTAATACACAGTATTTACTGTTTTCATCACAAACCTGAGTTGTTGGTGTAGCTGGAGGTGTCTCTGTTTCTCCAGAGCCAATGGCTTTAAGAAATCTGATCATATGACGACAAAGATCCCACTTTCCCTGCTCTAAGGCAGTATTAAATAGGAGAGTAGCATGTTGTCTGCTAACTGCAGGAACTTCCATGTTCTGCAGGTAACAAAGCATAATCAAGCCACATCATGTCACATTCAAGCATGCCAGAGATTAGAAGAAGCAAATTTCACGCTGGTATTTCCTTTCTATAACAGTAAACTAACTACTTACACGACATGATATCCTCCCACCCCTTCATAACTGGACATAATCTCAACAGAAGACTGTTAAACTAGCTGTCTTGCGATATATGAGGAACCATTACCTGTAGGATAATAAGATAAGAGGCAGCTGTGTCCAAGTCCTGGGCCATTAAGCACTCTTCAAATAAGTCCTTCGGGTTTCCAACAGCAGCAAAAAGGTAATTCCACAGGGCATATTCTGTCTTCCTAGCACAATGAACAACTGTCTGCAGGAAGAGGGGGAACTCTGTAATGAACTTCGCCACAGTGGGAAGCAGAGGGTCGGGAATGGGTTCCCGCGAGGTAGCTTCTTCTTCCAGCACTTCATGAAGCATCAGTTCTAGTACGTGAGGAAAGTATGGTAACGTGGCACAGGAGTGGGCCAAAAGCAAGGCTTGTTCACCGAGGTTCCTAACCAAGAGCTGGCGTAAAATGTGATGGAGGTAGATCTGAGAGGTTCTCTCAACAATGGAGAAAGGAAAGAGAACCTCTAAGTGTTCTCTAGCACTGGTTTGAGTGTATAAACAGTCATAGAGCACAGTGTCATTAACAGCACCAAGAACCAAGGCATCTTCAAACAAAACAGCCAATGGGTATATGTTGATGTGGAAAGGCAGCATGATCCGTCTTGACAGAAACGAATGCGGTTTTCGATGATCTCTGGGAAATAGAGGAAGCCAGACTTTCATACCTGCCCCACCACAGCTGAGCCACAGAGCCTCCAATAAATGGCGTTTCTGTTTGTTGATCCTGCAAGTAGTCCATACATTTTCAACAGACTGGGCTAGGACAACGGGAGCACAAAAAGGCAGCTGTTAAAAAAAAAAAGAAAAAAAAAAATCAGATTTTTTTTTTTACCCTCTTCACAAGAACTCTTTTTTGCAGCTAAGAACCACTCCCCTCAAATATGTTATTCATCTAACAAAGAAGAAACAAATCTGCTTGTCCCTTAACTGCACCCGAGCACCTGGGAAAACACCACTTATTACTTACAGGAGCTCAAAAGACTTTTTTTTTTCTTTTTTTTTAACCTCCTTATAGTCAGGAAGCTAAAGGGGTGATAACAAGGGAAGAAAATAAAAACATGCTTTCTGCTTCTTCAGTTAGCCCACGAGTCCCACCTAGAACTGACAAAACTACTACAAACACCAAATTTGCTAGTGACTGAGCTGCAAAGAACTCTTGACCTAAACTTTTCAGATTTCACTCTCTCAAAGTGCTTGTTTCATGAAGGGCTTGTTTCATGAGGAAATGTTTTTCATCAGCACAGAAAAATTGCAAAGTTATTCACTGATTTCTATTATTCTTGTTTTTAGGAACTATGGAAACATGCTCTGCAAAAAAATGACAATGTTCCATAAACATACAGAACAGTTTCAGATAGACCGGAGATTTTCTCCATCAATGCATACCAGATTTTGCAGAGGACCTTTATGCTTTAAACTTGTATCTTTCACTGCAATACAAGTAGTAAGCACAAGCAGTAAATACTTTAGTTAGAGATTCACACAATTAAGTAATAACATTTCACAGATTCTTAGAGGAAAAAAAAAGAAATAATGGGAGTAGTGATTGACATCCGGCTAACAATTCAGCCAGTAAGTGTAGACACTGCTTTGCATTATAGATCTCTTTTATTTATGCATGGACCACTCCCTTCCACAACTTCAGTCACTGACAATATCTTTGAAGCCATATACAATATTCCACACATATTTACTCACATGCTTCCTTTGATTAGGATTATTATCCTTCTCTCGTATCTGGGGTCCAGATCGATCCCTTTGCAACATGATGAGCTGTCCTGCTAAGTTGAGCATAATACTTTCAGCCTCACAAACCTAAAGATTAAAGGGTATTACGCAAATTATTTAAGCTTTTTTAATGCATCACTTTACCCACAACCACAATACAACCCCAGAACAAGAAGGGTGAATTAACTGCCCTGCCATACAGAGATGACCAACAGCCAAATTCAATGCAAGAGGACTCAGAAAAAAGTACAACTACAGATAGATCATTTCCATAGTTCCTGTGCAGAAGAGTAAATACTGGAAGATTTCTTGTTCACTAGACTCATTCCACATGTTTATTTGATATAAGCTTTTTCCAACTATGCCTCTTGGCATTGGGCAAGCCACCAGTATTTTTAAAAAAAAGCTCTGTATTCTTATCAGTATCACCACTATTATGATTGCCAGTATCTGACTGCAAAGATTAACACTGGTCCAGAAGCAAAAAAGGAGTTGAGCCAAAAAGAGTTTAGCTACACTTGTACAGAATCTTGAGCTTTTAGAAGCAGCAATTAGAGAAAAATCTTTCTAGTTAGGTATATCAAGAAAGCGAAATATTCTTTCTAAAGATTTATTTCAGAACAGTTTCATGTTAATTTTAAACCAAGACACTGGAGCGAATACTATGCTGTGCATGAAGTTTAGTTTTAAAATGCACGGGTAAAGGATTGTATGGTAAATTTGCAGCACTAGGGGTTAAGGTCCCTAATATGGAAACAGCGACACACTCCACTAAGTCAGACCTACTGCTTTGTCTACAGTGCAGTGTCATATTCAGTGCTAACATGAATACTTCTGATCAGGAGGATTGGCGAAGTTTGAAGGTATGGGCTATCAGTTAGAAAGAAAAGGGATAATATTTGTTCAGTCTGAGACCAAGTGTAAAATATTACTAGTGCTCTAAAAAGTTTCAGTAGCTTTTTCTCAAAATGAGGAAATGCCTTAGGTCAAACAGTTCACGAACAAGGATGTTGTCTCACAGCAAGATGGACTAGAAAACCACAAGCATGTCACCTTTTACTCCCTCGTCTAAGAGCATATCTGTGTCTCAGGACACATGTTCAGCATTCTGGGACACTAAATTAGAATGAACTGAAGGAAGCAAGCACAAACCTTCAGGTTTTTACATCTGTGCCATTGCTATCCTATCTGCCACTGGGTTTGGTATGTGGAGAAAAACACACACCAGCACGTCTATGGGCTTGCCTCACAGACAACACAACTTCCTAACTATCTTGAGGTAGCTGCTCTGATGAGAAAATACGCTTCATGCTGCAGCTACTCAAGTAGTTAAGCTTTATTTGTTTACACCACAGACCAAAAAAATCCAAGTTGTTTTTGCGCTGTGCTTTCAGTGGCCTGAATCATTTCCTGGAGTTAAGACAGGGCTTCACCTTCACCCCTCAGTCATTGTTTGGCTGTTGGCCTGTCTCCTGAGGTAGCTAGTGGGAGAGGTTATCTTACTTTACTTGTGTAGCAGGAAATTGAACAAAAGTAACCTTACAGGGTCATATGCCATCTTTTCCTTTTTTTCTGTTTATTCTCTGAGTAATGGATCTGTCAGTGCAAGAAAGGCACTTCTGAATGCCAAGGATTGCTCTGGCATTCAATTTTTAATCCACAATAGAAAAACATACCCGTGACATAGTTGAGTTTAAATTGTCCTCCAAGATTTGGCCCCAAAGTTTACAAGACGACAAGAGAAGATATGAAATAGAAGTAAGAGTTTGGATTTTATTCCCAGCCCTCTGCCCCTAATTCACACATAAGATGTCTATGTAACAAGCATCAGAAAAGACATGTTCTGCATTTTACCACATAGAAGAACCACTGATTTAGGATCCATTTATCAGCCAGGTAAACTAACAAACCCAGAGACCAATTCTTTTAAATTTTGCGCACTATAACCTTGTTACCTGCTGAGGCATCTTCAAGGTAATGCCAGTCTCTGTCCTCACTGATGTCAACGTAACAGACACTACAAGAAAGGGATGAGGAATGTACCGAGACATGGACACTTCTTGAAGAACTTGGATACTGGCAGTAGGGTTAAGACTGAAAAGAAAGATGATTACAATCAGCAATTTAAAAATAGCATTTCACAGAAAATTACTATCTCGAAGTAAACCTAATGAAGGTAAGCAACTTAACCTCAGCAAACAGTTTACTCTACAGATCAGAATGATTTCCTTTAACCAGGAATCCCTCAGGCCCATGTATCTACTCTACATAAAGTTACCAAATAAACACAAGCAGGGCTATTCTATTTTGACAGCTTTGGCAAAACCAGCTTTGAGTGGATAGAAAGCAACATCAGATGCTTCAAAATAAGACTGTGTTCACCCTCCAGTAAAAGAGTCCAGGATTTCGATTTTGTGGATCCACTCTAAAGCGGATCAACCACCTGCTTTCTGCTAACAAAAAAAAAAAAAAGAAAAGGTGTTCCTTCTTGCTGAAATCATGATGCCGTAACTGTAAGAACAAAAATCACCTGCTTAGGCATTCCAAAAAAGAAAAAAACCCAAACTATCTGGGAATGTTTATCTCCTCCTCAGGTTCACTCAACTGTCTGAAAGTATGTGGCTAATATGTTGCTGCTTCTTCAGCACCAGAACAGCTGCCAACAACCAGACCACAGACCAAACGTTTTCTCTCTTTGCTACTCTGCTGCCACCCTCACCAATTAGTACTTCTAATAGGAGAAACATTTTTTATTAAAAATATTCAAATATATGGGTGCCTTTTAGTACCTTTTTCTTCCATTTACATTCAGTTTTCAAGTTCCCATCAGCTAGAACATGCTTGTACAGGCAGCTGGAATTGTGTGTATCATGGTCACTACCTCCACACCTAATGTGTGCATGTGCATGCACGCAAGTGATAACACTCATGAACTATCACTTGCGCTCACAGATAACACTTACCCCTCCGTATTTTAAAAATCTGACTCCACAAGTTAATAAACAATTTGATATTATCATAGGTATTTACTCAGACTGAGAACAGATTTACAAGTGCGTTACTGCAAAAGCATTTAAATACTGATACTCACCCTTCAGGCCTTCTCTCAATACTGTAAAGGCAAATGGAACAATCTGCTCTGAACAGTATTACAATGTCCCGGAAGACACTCAGTAGTAACGTGTCTGCTTGCACTTTGGTGATGTGTGCAAATGCGTTGTCAAGATTAGACGTTCGCAGGTAGATTCTCAGCTACAAGAAAAAGGAGCAGTCTGAATATAGGTTCTGTTTGCCAACAACTAATAGTAATTCCATGTTCAATTATCTTCTTCTTTGTGGAATAACTGTCAAAGGATTTCTAGCAAGACACATTACTGGGCTTTTGTTTCATCAAATGTTTTATCCATGGCATCCAAAGCGGTTAAAGAATAGTACAGCCAATATGAAGTATTGAACAACAAACATAAGGACGGAGTTTCATTCATTAATTTTAATAAGCAAGAAAAGTAAAGTTCTTTGGCCCATCCTATTTAAACCTTGCAAAAGTGTCCCAAAATACTGCAGCCAGATACCTCAAAACATGCTCCATGCTAACATGCAAAAATGTCATGAAGTTTTTAAAAAAATGAGTAGATTCACGGTAGTCAGCAGAAAGTAGTTTTGAGTAGCAATAATAAACTTTTCTGCAAATAATTACTTACACATTAATAAAGAATTTCTGAGCATGACCAAAAGTCATTGAATCACAGAATCATAAAATCTTGGGGGTTGGAAGGGACCTCAAAGATCATCTAGTTCCAACCCCCCTGCCATGGCAGGGGCAACTCTCACTAGACCAGGTTGCTCAAGGCCCCATCCAACCTGGCCTTGAACACCTCCAGCTATGAAGCATCCACAACCGCCCTGGGCAACCTGTGCCAGTGTCTCACCACTCTCAGAGTGAAGAATTTCCTTCTAATTTAACAGTACTGTAGAACAGATCAGATATTCTAAACATGATTTATTTACTTTGAAGAAAAATACCTCACCTCTTCCTGACGATCATTTAAATTATAACACGCAAGAACAATGAAGTCATTCCACCATGCTAAGCCACCTGTTACCATCATATTTTGCTCCTGAAAAGAAAAAAAGAAAGCAAATGACATACATATGTATTTTTATATACTTATACACACATACATAAATTCTATGGGTAATTTCTGAAAGCCATATATGACCTCTATAAGCTTTACTGATAGTGGCAAAATTATGTATATGAAGTTTTTTGTTGTTTGAAAAAACCTGAAGTACTAAAGAATATGTGAAGGACAAACATCACCTTACAACACACACCATTCCACAGTTCCTTGTGCTACTGGCATCCCTGAACTCTCTTAGCTTTCTGCTTCTGGCCAGAATTTACAAGCTTGGCACCCAAAGCTACGTATCACACAAACTCTCAGATACAACATGTGGGAGTAAGTGTCTGACTATACATACTCGGATTTGGGAACCTTTTAGTAAATCAGACACAAATTACTGTGTCAAAGCCACAAGATAAGTGTTTCAGCCATTTTATGAAGAAAACGTGCAAAACCAGCATCCCTAATCCCAAGTGTGTCTACACGGTGTTTATTTGAAAAAGATGTATTTTCATTTTCTCCAAGAGTCACATTTCAACACATACAACCTCCCCAGTATATCTGAATAAAGTACCATAACCTCTCACCTGGGTAATGTTTCCAAACAGCTTCCATTTTTTGGTGAGTAAAGAATAATGTGCAAAACCAAACTTTCCAACAACAGCTACATTCTGTCCAAGCTTGTCAATAGCTGAAAACTGTTCAAAGCAAGAAAAAAAAAAACAAACAACCCAGAACCTTAGATAACTTACTTAAAGGATATATCCTATCTAAGTACATTGCTACAAACATTATAACATCAGAGTCAAAACTTGTAAAGTATCTTCAGTTCTTCTACTTTACTATCCAACACATATTCTTCTTTCTGTAATTTAAAACAATTATTTCGTCTTTCAGAGCTCAACCACCCCTTAGGAACAGTTATAAAAACCCGGTAACTTTCAATAAAGCAAGAACATTTTCTGAAAATAACTCACCCTTATAGGCCAGTTA